>PVJA010003038.1:33255-99401 GCA_004027025.1 Myocastor coypus | reverse complement strand
AAAAAAAGAAAAAAAAGAAAACAATCTTCATTTTAGTCACTCTGGCATGATCTTTGGGGACTGATTTTGAGAATTTACTTCTATTCTTAGAGCACCTGCCATTACTGGGTCCAGTGGTCCGGACAGTCTGTATTTCTGACTATTTGGTCCCAGCCTCTTTGAACTGCTCTGAGCATTTTTCATTTACCAGGAAGGATTCTCCTCTGTATAAAGTACAGCAACACCATGAAACTGCTCACATTATGATAAAAGAACAAGCTAATCAATGCTAAAAATAGATACACAGACAGAAACATTTTTAGTTCTCAAATCTGGCTGTGCAGTAAAATCAACTTGGAAAATAGATGCCATTAAGTCTCATTACTGGTTAAAAAGAAATTAGTCCTTTATCAATCAAATGTGCATGGATGAACATCTTTTCTTGTGTAAGCACAAAAATGTACAATAGATCTTTGTTTTGTCTCTGGAACCAATCAAGGATCTTGTTGTTTGCATATACCAAGCCAGAAAGGGCACACAGAGAAGGCTACAGGTCTAAACAGCAAATCTTCCTAGCATGAAATATGTTTGCCCTCTTTGAACTCCCAACAGAATTCTGTAATTCACTCATGGCATGGATCATCATCTACTGAAGTAGTTTTTATTTGTATCCATACCTCAGTTCTACTGGGTTGCAAGCTCTTCATGAGCAGGACTGCTTCTCAGTACCTTAGTTGACCAGTACAGTATATCCCTGATTTAGAAAGAAGTTCTATTTCTGGAGAACATTCCTGAGTTGGATTTGTTTCTAAGTCCAGCAAAGCGAGTCTTACACACCCTTGATGCAAATACACAACTTAAATTGCTTTGTGCTTACCAGCAGCCCCTTCTACATCACAGCTCTTCCTCTTGCTTCTGGACATCCTGCCCTCTGGCTAAGCACTGCACCACTGTGCGCTATCACACTGTAGAGACAGCACACAGCAGCACAACTGTGACAAGGTCCAGAAGACGCACGAGCTAATTCCGTGATTTGTTCACATCTCTGAATGTTCACAATGTGAAGTCCATTTGTATCTGTGAAAGATCACAACTTGAACATTCCTAAGTCAGGGGCTTACTGTATCTCACATGTGTCAAGGCATAGATACTTTCCTAAGATGCCCCCAGATGCACAATCTCATTTCATGTTCACAAAGCCTGTCAGTGAGGAGGAGCAGGCCCACCACACTCACTTCATATGAAAAGAAATAGACCAGCGGTTCTCATCCTGTAAGTCATGACCTTGGTGGGGGGTCAAACCACCAAAACACAGGGGTCGCCTAAAGCCATTGGCAAATACATAATGCATATCAGGGTATTTATATTCCGAATCATAGGTGTAGCAAAATTACAGTTTTGAAGTAGCCACCAAAATTATTTTTTTGGTTTGGGGTCACTGCAACATGAGGAACTGTATTGTGGGGTCACAGCATTAGAAAGGTTGAGAACCACTGAAATAGACTAAGGAGGGTGAAATGATTTGAAGGCCATAGAGGGGTCCAGCTTAACCTTGGCATCACAAGTGCAGCATATCAATGTTGACTCCCAAACCCAGCTGCTTTCTCCCACACCAAGCTTGTCTTCCTCCTGCCCCACAAGCCCCCTTTTGTGGCTGGTGGATAGTCAGGTGTTCACTAGGAGAAAGATATCTGGAAAGACGAACAAAGGAGAGGGACATGAGGCAGGTGAAAAGAAACAAACAAATCAATGGACATCAATTGATCGTCATGTTTTACTTGTTGCTTCTGGAAATACTGTTGTTAGATCTGGGATGGCTCTAATTGTTTTCATTTCCATAAGACCCAGCAATGCTGTATCGTTAAAGGAAAAAGAAAGGTGTGTGTGTGTGTGTGTGTGTGTGTGCGCGTGCACACGTATACACCTATGTTTGTGCACATCGCCGGTTCATTAGTTCTACAAAGCATAAGGTGATATCATAAAACCTATATAGAATCATTGGTATTGGACTGGGGAGGGGACATCTGTCCAGTATTGGTAGAGGAACCCTTGGACAGGTCACTGGAGCACTGTCTTGGCACATGGTCTGCTCATCACTCAATCCCAGGATATAAGCATAAAGGAATGGTTCCTCATCGAGTTTTTGGCATTGGCAAAAGGGCAGATGTGAAGGCAAATGTTTTGGTCAGGTAAAGAGATTAACTTTTTTTTTTTTTTTTTTTTTAGAAAAAGACTGGTTGTAAGTCCTCAAAAGAAAGGCAAAAGGAGTCTGTTACAATAAGGAACTCCAGAAGAAAAGTGTAAAATGATAATTCTTATGCAATAAGTGAAATACATAAGGAAATGAAGAAAATACAATAGGGCAGAAGAAAGACAGAAAAGTGGTGTCAGAAGCCCAGTCTAATCTCACAGGGCACTTTGCAAAGAAATGCACTTGGAGATGTCTTGTACAGCGGCAACCTCTGCATCGGCCTGTCACTGGCCTAGAGCTGTGCCCTTGCATCTCTGGACGAAGTCGGTGTCATTGTCAAGAGCAAGTCCCCAGATGGGAGTGCAGCTGTGAGGAGCTGGCAGCCAGCGCTGCCAGCAGCTGGAGGGCAGATGCGGCGCTGCCGCGATGCTCTAGGTGCTGCACTAGCAGCTCCTGCTGCAGGCAGCCTTCCTGGGACGAACTGCATTCCATTCCACACAGATGGTCTAAGTCAGGGCTGCTTTCCTTCTCCCGTGGAGCTGAGGGCAGCCTGCAGAGCCAGCCTCTGCCTGTGATCTTGTTGCAGTGTCTTCTACCTTATAAAACTGTATTTGTAAGTGTCCGCGTCTTTAAACTTTAATGGCACATGAGAACCTCCACATTTGCTCCTATCTTTCAGTCTGTTACCATCTTCCTGTGACGGTACATGCAAGATTTCTTCACAAGTCTGTTTTTCTCCACCCAAATTTCTATCAGTGCATCTCAAGGACAATGGACTCAATAACTCCCAAAGGTAACTTGCTCTGCTTTGCTTTTAACCATATACCACTAAATTAGAATTTCCAAACACCAAAGTCATAGAAAAGGGAACTAATCCTTAGAAACCTTCTTTTCCACAAGCTACATAGCTACAGCTCAGACTATGCCACAATGCAGGACACTATTCCTAATCTGCTTACTAGTCTGGTCTCTATGCAGTGAAGAAATTCCATTGTGTTCATAATGCCATTTAAACTGGTGCGCAAGACTATCCAACCATCTGGGTGTGGTGTGACCTACAAGGATCAAAGGAAGAATATTCTTCTTGTTCTGGACACAGCAGTTCAGTGAATACAGTCTTAAATTAACTTCATGATTTAAATAAACTCTACTATAAGATTCATTATGCCACTGATTTGCACTGACTTGTAAACAACTAATCTGCATATTTTTGCATGTGCTGTCTCATACCATCTTCAGTTTCCAAATTGGCTTTTTTTGTAACTTATAGTCCCATTCCCGTGCACCACAAATAAAAAATATTTGAAGATAATTACTTTTGTGCCTTGTTTTCCCCTTGTCATTTTCCTCAAAGCAATATAGTACTACAGATATCAATCTTACATTGCCACTATATTAAGTAATATAAATAATCATTCCATAATTTAAAATATAAGGAAGATGTACAGAGGTTATATATGAGTGTATTTATAATGGGCTTAAGTGTATGTGGATTTTGATACCTATGTTCTGAAACCAATCCCTTGAAGATATCCAAGGACAACTGGATACATTTTTATACCTATTCAACTAAATGTCAATTTGGTTCATCATTCCAAGTTGAAACTATCATTTTGTATACTAGTTCTATGGATACAAAATTAGCCCTAAGTATGTGGTATAGTTTCCAAGTAAGTTGTTTCATGTCAGTCACGACTTTGACACGTATGCTCTTGGAGCCTCACCAAAATTATCAATAAGAAACAATATCCACCTAGAGCTCAGAGTGGATCCTCATAGTCCTTACAAGAGACTCACCCTTTTGTGATCTCTGCTAGTACTCAAAGAGTTTCATTCATGCTTTTTACATGCATTACTTCAAATTTTATAATGAATTAATTCCTTCAGATGTGTGTACCCATATCCTAGCTTTTGAAGATTATAAAATAAGTTATTAATTTATAAAATATTTAAGTGTATGGGCTGGGGAGGTAGCTTGGAAGTCTAGGTACCTGCATGGTAAGTGCAAGGTCCTGGGTCTGATCTTCAGTACCACATGTCATGCCAGCCTCAGCACCTGGGTGCACCAGGCTGGCCAGAAAACCAGGTGTGGTGGCACATGCCTGCAGTCTCAGCACTGGGGAGGCTAACACAGGAGGATCACTGTAAGTCCAAGCTGCATAGAGTGACTTTGTACCAAATAAATAAATAAATAAATAAATAAATAAATAAATAGAAACTACATGTATTTTAGTAGAACATAAAAACAGTATATGAAACCAGTTGGTACTTTTGACTAAAAATAATCCAAGGATGAGGCCAGTGAGATAGCTCAGCGGTCTAAAGCACCTGCTTAGGCAAACTTAGGCAACCTAAGGGACCATGGCTTGATCCCCAGCACCACATGCTGTGCCAGCCCCACCCCCTGGGCAGGCTGAGCCAGCCATTACGTAAGTAAATAAAGTTTTAAAAAAAATAATCCAAGGAGACCAAGGTCAAATACAGAACATCATTTTAGAATAAAAAAGAGTTTTTTTCCATGTGAAAGATTTTTCAATCTAAAGGGACAAAAGAAATGAGGCTGGATGTGGACTTATGCAACACAGACTTTTTAAGGAGAAGAGGATCAAGAGTGAGAAAATAGGAGCCCTAAATGACTACATTAGTTTTTTATTTTTTACAGTTGTTTAACTATTTCTCACAGATTTAGCAGTTCAAGACAACACATTTCACATTTCTGTAGTTCAGGCCTCTAGGCTGCGATTGGCTCTGCCCTTCAATCATGACCAGGCTAAAATCGAGGTGTTGGCTAGAAGTGCAGACTCCTCTGAGGCGTAGGATCCCCTTCTAAGCTCACTGCTGGGCAGACCACAGTTCTTTGTACTTGTGAGGCTGAGGTCCCCATTTTTGTTGGCTGCTGGCTGGAAGCTGTTCTTCCCTCTCTCAGGCCACTTAGCTTTTTTCCTGTCACCATGTGGCCCTCATCACGATATGGCAATATTGCTTTGTAAGGATGGCAAGTGAAACTCTCTTGATCCTGTTAACACAGAATCCTATGTGGTATAAAGTAACCATTACATTCCCAGCTTCCACCCACAGCCAAGTAAGTAAAAGTGTGTGCACTCCAGTGGGTGGTGGTCTTCGGGGGGCTATCCCAGAATTCCACCTGCCATGAGAACTACAATGGCTGAGGCAGTGAGGAACCTGGCTGGGTAGGCGAGGCATTTGGAGAGGCCCTTTGTGCTCTGTTGTGGAGTTTGAACTTTATCATGAAAGCAGTACAAGCACACAAACAGTGCCTTTCCCTTTGAAGAGGTACAAGAAAATGTCGTAGTGAGAGGCACACTACGATGTCTAGGACTTTGACAGGTTGTCGTTGAATGAACTGAGACCACAAAGAGAGAAACACAGCATAATCCATACATACACTTAAGTTAATAAATTATTAACTCACTTGCCTGCGTGACAACTGTAAAAAAGCAAAGCTCCACCTGGGGCAATTGCCAATGTGACTAAATGTGCCCTTCACCTACTACCACCAGGAAAAGAAAAATATTTTTCAAATCATTAGAGAACCCTCCTTTCACCCACACCAAGGGGGAACAAAAGGATGAATCCTCTAAATTTCTGTCTTTTTAAAGAAAATACCTTTCTCTCTGACCTCTGAATACAGACATATGAAGATATAGAAGGGCCCACACAGTATTCATTCATTCTTTTTTTTTTTTTTTTTTGCCAAACCAGGGATTGAACTCAGGACCTTGCACTTGCCAGGCAGGCACTTGTGCCCCTGAGCTATCTCCCCAGACAGCATTTATTGTTAAATACAACAATGACTATAGCCACAAAGCACTTTGTCTATGCCAGACACTGTCTTCAGAGCTCACATCCATAGGTAGATGAGAAAGCTTTGCTTCTGATCTTTTAATAATTTTTTAGAGGTTGCATATGTTGTCAGTGGTGAATCTGGAATGTGAATCCAAGCCAATTTGTTACAAATAGCTCAAAGTCTTAGAAAGAAGACAGTCAGCAATTGCATTCTTAAGTGTGACCTTTGAGGTACTTGATAAAAGATTACTAATGGCAAAGTCACAGTTTTATCAAAATTAGGGTCCAATTAATATAAGATAATGAAACAGCACTGAGGTGCACAGAAATGGCAGGGTAAATACCAGAGGTAGTTACTGAAAGTAAACAAAACACACTTCATGATTATATACTGACCTAAAAAATTAAGAAGCTCAAACACAAAATCTTAGAAATCTTGCAGTGCTCAACTTCATGCTTACTTACTCTGTGGTTATTTTAATGTATTTACAATAGGTTAATATTTCACTATAATATGAACTAAAACTTGACACAAGCAGAAATAGAAACATCAAACAGATAGACTGATTAGAGAAAACAAACAACAATGGGGCCCGGCAGGATGGCTCAGTGGTCTAAAGCGCCTGCTTAGGAAAGCTTGGGCGGCTGCAGGGACCACGGTTCAATCCCTGGCACCACATGCTGCGCCAGCCCTGCCCTCAGGGCAGGCTGAGCTGGCCATAAAAATAAATAAACAAACAAACAAAAGTTCTGAAACAAGAAAAAAATAAAATATTAAAAAAAAAGAAAACAAACAACAAAAATCTTAAAAAGTATAAAGCAACATCTGGTTCAAAAGTAAGCCTCACAATGAGAATTTCCATGGGAACTTCTTTCAAATTGTCAAAGAAAATACAGTTCGTATAGATCTATACCACAAAAATACTCTAATTTTATATGAAATTTAACATTATTTGAAGATTAAAACTTCACACTTCAGGTTGAATCCTTATAAAAATACATGCAATAATATCTGGAACAAGTTTTTTTTTTTTAATTTTTATTTTAATAGTATTGGTGTAGGAACCATGACCTCACATACTGTAGCAAAGTGTTCTACTTTTGGGCAACATCTTAGACTCTGAAAAAATGTCGAAGACAGCACTTATTCCATGAACTACTACATCATGACTACTTATAAATGGTACTCTAGAACAAGAAGATTATTAAATATTAAGAAATCTATGATTATAGTATATCATTTCAATAACTCAAAGACAAAACTTACACAGTGAAAAATAATATGGAAGAAAACTAGATAACATTGTTCTCTATATTAAGCCTAGTAATAGATATGTTACAAACAATTCTTGTATTGAGTGACAATGTTCTCAAAAAATATTTGTATTATTCTTTTTTTAAAATTTCATTTTATTTATTTATTTATTTATTTTTTCAAATAACTTTCTTAATGTTACATAATTCTAAGATGAGGAAGTATAACTGGAGCCCAGGCTTGCCTAGCTGTAAATCTTAACTCCAACTTCCATGTTATATTTTCCTCATAGACAATAATGCACCAAAATAATCAAAAAGACATTTTATAACATTCTGAACTTTTTAAATTTTTATAAAAGTATTAGCATATTAGGAATGCAATAAAATTTCTTGACTCTGGCTAGAAAAATGCTATCATAAGCACTAACTTAAAATCAGAAAAAAAAAGAGCGTCAATGAATATTTTCAACATTATTGCAAAAGTTCTGGATAATGTTATATGATAGGATCCTTAAAGGAAAGGTATGCTCCTTGGAAACATAACAGGGTCTTTGGATAAAAAGGAGTTGCTTACTAATAAAACTCAGGAAAGCTAAGTGAAAAAATGAGTAGCATTAATAAATATAAAGAAAAAAACAATAAATATCAGCAGAGTCTACATAATAATTATGAACTAGAAAACAAATGAAAGAGATTCCAAAATAAAATATGCTTAATATTTGGGAATAACATTTAAAAAATATGCAGGACTTCTACAAGAAAAAAATATTCTGCATCACAGCAGACTTGAATGAAATGAGGTATTGTAAAATGACTGAAAAGTGTGGAAATGCAAATGCTTCCAAATTGTACATTGTAATTCTGCAAAAAGTACAACAAGATTTTTTAAACTTGAAACTTAATTACAACATTCACCTAGAAGAATGTTCAGGTGATGATTGCTATGCTACATTTAAAATGCAGAGGCTGTGATGATAGCTCTGTGGCACAAGAGCTATTTTTTTTAAAAGGACAAAACAAAACAAAACAAAATAAAAACATTTACAATGCGTAATAATGAAGTGACTAGAGGTCACAGGGTCACAGTGTCAAAAATGGATGTATGCTATACAAACTATCAATGGTCATACAAACCATAATACAGTTACCCCAATAATCAACAGATGCTTGCAGAAAAAGACTAGACATCCCAGATACATAAATACATATGCCAATTAAAGACAGATTTGGTCACAAATAAGTAAACAAGGTTCATTCAATAAATGAGATTGGATTAACTATCTGAAAAGTTAAAATATTATATTCATGTCTCATACTGTATGAATATAAAATATTATATTCATATCTCATTCTATATATTAATGATATATTAATTTTAAAAATAAAATTATAAGGGATAATGAAAAAATAGGAGTCTACTTATTAGACACTGGGCCACACAAGGAATTTTAAGTAGTAGACTATGACAGTATGCAGTAGATCTGACAGTCACAGCAAATATGAAAAGCATTTGTCTATCAGTCATAATATCTAAAATTAAAAGGCAAACTCAAAAGTAGAAAAAGAATTGCCAGAAAAAAATGTTTTAAATGCTGAATGCTCTGGGAGTGAGAAGAAACAGACATTGTCATATACTCCACTAGGAATGTAAATTAATATCTCTTACCACATCTAAAAAGAATCATAAAAATGTTCACGCTTTCTTAACTCCTAAGACTTGTTCAGTAAAAGCAATTATGGAAGTGGAAAAAGATGAAATGCAAGGCTATTGCATTTACTGAAAAGTAAAATAGTATATCTTTCTAGTTTATAACAGTGACGGTGAACCTTTTAAAGACAAGTGCCAAAACTTCAGCACAAAACACAATTATTTGTTGCAAAGAACCAACACTGTAGCTAAACTTGAACATAGTTCTGAGGTTTTACTTTAGGAAAAACAACTTATGCATTAACAATTTCCGTGCATTAAAAGAAAAAACAACATGCATGCAATAGGTTCAACAACACTGGTATATAGCTATGTTTTAAAAAAATGTTTACTGTGATAAGAAAATGCTCCCAACGCAGTGAACATAAAAAGGATATAAAAGTCTAGCCCAACCATAGTTATAGCTCTGTAACATAACAACATAGGGGTCAGGGAGATAGCTCTGTGGCATAAATGCCTGCCTGGCAAGTGCAAGGTCATGAGTTCAAACTCTGTCCCACAAAAACAAGCAAACAAAGAAACAAACAAAAACAAAACAAAACTCAATATATACATAGAAAGCAATTGGAAGAAAATATATCAAAATGTTGCAGTGGCTATCTCAGTATGAGATTAGGTAATTTTAACTTTTGACAGTTATCACTAGAGTTTATTAAAGAATAAAAACAAGCCGGGCGTGGTGGCTCACGCCTGTAATCCCAGCACTTGGGAGGCTGAGGCAGGAGGATTGGTGCGAGTTCGAGACCAGCTTGGGCTACAAAAGTGAGCTCAAGGCCAGCCTCAACTGCATAATGAGACCCTGTCTCAAAAAGACAAAAAAAAACAAAAAAAAAAACAAAAAAAACAAAAATGATCATTGATGACAAAACAAATTAAAAAAAACCCAGGAAACCAAACACATTGGACATGCATCCTAAGGATACAGGGATGGTTTCACCTTCGTGTTCTCTAATTTTATTGTACTACAGAGGGAAATCAGTTGTGTAGGTGCTCCACTAGGCACCTCAGACTCTAAAAGGAATTGTCCCAGAAGGCATCTCTGCTCTTTCCAACTGGCCTTCTTCTGCTCAACTCTGCCAATCTCCACTTTCCTCCCACTCAAAGTCTGACAGCAACAAAACAATCCCAACACAGGAAGTAGGTCAGAATGCTGGGTCAAAATGCTGGATGATTATCAAGGGAATGATGTGCGTTTCTGCAAAAATGCATTCAGCTGCCGCTGAATTAGGGTTCCATAAGAGATCCTCATTGGAAAGAGAAAATCTGTTTCCCCTAAATATCTACATTCTGAAAATTCCTGTGAGGCCTGCTATGATGATGCTATGATGATGACATGCATTTATCTCTCTTGCAGTATAATTCAGGGAGCTTTACTTAAACAATCTCATTCGATCACCCAAAAATACTCAGCCACTATTTGGGTTCTTGGAAATAAACTGCCAGTGTGCACATCATAATGCTCCTAGAGATCACATTTTCATCCTGGAACATGTTAATGAGGTGCTTGCCACAGTAAGAGAGACTTATGGATATGCCTACGACAGCATTTTAATCTGCAGCCCTTCTCCTGAGTTACTGGGGAGGGGCAATATAATCTCAGGGGTCTTCGTAAGTGAAAGAGGCATGAAATCGAGAGATGGAAATGTGCACAGAGCATAGGTCAGAGAGATTTGTGGCTCTGATCCAGGGAATGCAAACAACCCCCGAAACCCGGAAAAGGCAATGAAAGAGGTTTCAACCATGGCCTCCAGAAGAAATGCAGTCTGATGACTGTTTTGAAATTCTGTCTTCCCAAACTTCCAGATAAGAAATGTGTGTTGCTTTATGCTAATAAATTAGCCATAATTATTATTTTTTAGAGAAAGCACACACAGTAGGAGTCAATGAAATGTAGAGTCTTAGGGTTATGATTAGGTTAACCTTAACCTTAGGGCTTAAGGTATTTCTTGTTTTTGGTCAGATTTTCCCTAATTATATCAATGTAAGTAATGCAAGATATCCCACAATTGTAAAGTACGCTGTAATTAGACAAATGCACTGTATTATGCCTGAAAAATTAAGCACTGTTATAGTTATGAAGTGTCTCTTGCTTTTTATTCAGACTTGATATTTACATCAATGTTGTTAAAAGCAACAAACACTTATGGCTTTACAAACGTACCCTCTGCCTGATGCCAGGCTGGATTCTAAGGATGCAAAATGAATCCATTCTTTTGTTGCAGTTGAAATGAATTTAGACAAACTTTAATAGATCTTACCAATCTCTGTGACACTAGGGATTTCCCTTTATATTATCCAAGTAGTTTACATTATTGTACAGTAAATATGTTTTTACATGTTAAATCTTGGAAGCTGATTTTTTGTGCCAGGTGAGTATTTTAGTTAATAGGATACAGCCATATTTATTTTTAAAATATATTTTAGGGAAAATGATAAGTGATTTTTGCTATCTAAATAACAACATAGATAGACAGAAAGACAGACAGACAGACAGACAGGCAGATAGACAGGGAAAGCTCACTGTTAACTGTTTTACTGAAGGAGCCATAGGTTATATTATCCAAAAGAACTTTCTGATTAATATTAAATTTTAAAATCATGAATGGAGGGCTGGTTAAATAGTTCAGTGGATTAAAGTGCCTGCAAGCAGGCACAGGGGCCGGGGTTTGATCCCCAGACTTGCCATGCCAGCCCTGCACCGGGGGCATGCTGAGATGGCAATTGAGAGGGCATGGTGGTATGTACCTGTAATCCCAGCTCTTAGGAGCTATAAATAGGTAGATCACTATGAGTCCAATCTAGTAGGGAGACCCTGAACACCCTATAGACCCTTCCCTTAAAATCAGTGTTTCTCAACCTTTCTAATGCTGTGACCCTGCAATACAGTTCCTGATGTTGTGGTGACCTCAAACCAAAAAATAATTTTGGTGGCTACTTCAAAACTGTAATTTTGCTACAGTTATGATTCGGAGTGTAAATACCTGATATGCATTATGTATTCTCATTGCTACAAATCAAACATAATTTAAACATAGTGATTAATCACAAAATAATATTTAATTATGTGTTGAGAAGTATTTATTACTAATGCCAATAAATAAGATTTTACCATGGATTTAAAAAGCCATCGGAAGTATGTATTTTTCAGTGGCTTTAGGCAACCCCTGTTTTGGTCATTCGACCCCCGCTGGGGTCGCAACCCACAGGTTGAGAACCGCTGCCTTAAATAAATAAATAAATAAATAAATAAATAAATAAGTCACGAAGGGGCAGTTAGCCACCATATATGTCATGAGTTTCCCCTCTGCTATTTCTCTTGCTTTTTGATCTCAAAGCCTGGAGGCTTGATGGAAGTATTTGTTTCACTTTCAAGACAGAATAGTGGTATAGTTTGATCTTTTGGATCCTCACTGCATGAAAAATAAGACTTTAGAGTACTAACTGAAGTCATAGTTTTCAAGGGATGTTAATGAAGGTTCCAAATATGCAACATTTCAGCCCAGCTACAAATAGTTAATTTACTTTCGCCTTTACAAAATATACTGTTCAATTCGTCAGTCTCTCATGATTACAGGGGGAGGGCATGATTATGCAACTATTGCCTATGATTTATAAGAAATTTAGTAATTTAAAAATGAAAGTAGATCAAAATTTTCAGTAACATACATGTAATCATGAAGTTAGGAAGCAAAGTCCCCTCTTTCCAATTATCTTTCAACTCAAGCCAAACAAGGTTTGAAAATCTATACACTACTTTTAAAAATTCAGTTAGGAAAAATGTCTGAAGCATGTAACGAATGTCATCAATGATAATATATTGCCATGAGAAAATTCTATCAAATATTTTGAAATACTATTGAATGTTTTATATAATCTACCATTCTACAACAGTTAACTAGGTTTAGACAAAAAAAAAAAAAAAAAAAGTCAATTGCTGGACTTAGAATTATACCCACAATTCAAGTGAGTCCAAGTGAGCCTATAGTAAACCCAGAGAGAGATTTCTTATCTCTGCCCTTCTTGGCAGTAATGAGAGGGTTTGATTCTAGAGACAGTGCAACTTTAAAACATCTTGTTCTAATAATAATCAATTCTAAGTTCAATTGACAACTGTGAGTTTTCTGTTTCATAGCCATCACAATTCCTACTTCCATTTTACATCCACTCCTTCTGTGTATGACCAATGGCTCTATGGCTCCTTTCTTTGCATTGAATGAAGGTAGTTGCACTTCACAAAAATTTAAAGTCCTCTATACCAGAAAGCTGCAGACTGAGTCCTGAAGGGGTTAGAATGCTGAATCGCTAATGAAAACCAAGAGAATTTGAAAGGGTTTAGCCATTTCTGCACTTGGCATGTGTCATATATGTGGAATGAAGGATGCAGTGGTCACACAAATGGCATTAGTAATTACAAAGAAAGAAGTAGCTACTCTTGCTACTCAATAACATGGCCACAGACTCCAAGGAAGGAGTATTCATTGTCAAGCTTGAGAAGATGCCCTGTAAATGTGTACTGACTGAAATGACCTGAGTGCTTTCTATTTTCTTTTTTTGAAAGCTATAGTATGCTTTCTGCTAAGCACACATTCTAAGCAGAGAAATGGTGAGAACTTCTCAAGTTCTCATTGTTTTTAGTGATGAGTTAAAAAAGGGACAGAACAGGAGAATGACTTAATAATGATCTTAAAAGTTGCACTTATAAAAGAATCAGTGGAGTTACGCAAACACAAATGAAGATCAAAAGGCTATATAAAGTAATTGTGGGGCCCGGCGGGATGGCTCAGTGGTCTAAAGCGCCTGCTTGGGAAGCTTGGGCGGCTTCAGGGACTGCGGTTCGATCCCCGGCACAACATGCTGCGCCAGCCCTGCCCTCAGGGCAGGCTGAGCTGGCCATAACAATGAGTGAATAAACAAACAAAGGTTCTGAAACAAGAAAAAAAGATAAATAAATAAAATAAAATAAATTTTTTAAAAAGTAATTGTGAAAGTCTCCATTAGGAAAATTTACTGGATGCTGAGAAAGTCAATGTCACAAAAAAGGTTAACAGGAAGGTGGTATTCCCAATGTTAGTGATATTAGGGATAACCTTCGATAGTTATATAGGCAGAAACATTGTACCAAGAAGAACTAAACCACACAAATAAGTTTAGTATTTGTTGTTCCACTGACAGAGAAGTAGCCTTAAAAATATGAGCCTTTATTAAAATAGACTTGAATACCTTCCACCTTGCCAGAGCTATAACTGTGAATTTTATTTCCTGAACCGCTGGCAACTGTGATGAAGTTACCAATAGATAGAGACTTAAGTAATGAACATTTACAAGACATATCATTTGACTGAATGTATATTAAAACGTTCAAGAATTATCAAGATCTGGCAGCAGGGTGTGGTGGCGCACGCCTGTAATCCCAGCACTCGGGAGGCTGAGGCAGGAGGATTGATGCGAGTTCGAGACCAGCCTGGGCTACAAAAGTGAGCTCAGGACCAGCCTCAACTGCATAGTGAGACCCTGTCTTAAAAAGACAAAAAAAAAAAAAAAAAAAAACCAAAAAAAAAAAACCAAAACAAAAGATCTGGCTATGAAAGCTAATACTGGAACATAAGACGACCCTTTCAGAGAAGAAAAGATGTGTAGGTGGGTTTGGAGAGGAGAAGGCAAACCAGCAGATCTCAGGGAAGGGCCGTACACCATCAGTCAGAAATAAATGACAGAAGAGCCCATACGAAGATAGGCCAGGGATTTGTGAATCTAGAGAAGGGCAAACAAAACTGCAAAATAAGGTCAAGGACAAAAGTAAGACAGAGGGACAGCAAGACAGGAATGGCTTGAGTGTGAAGGCAAACGTAGAATCCTACATTGGACAGGAGTGATGGGAATTTCCATCTTTGGCTCTGTAGAGGAGTAATAAAGAAGTGTAAAGATGGTCAGGGCAAAGAAGGAAAAGGATAACAGGAAACCAGAAGTTTTTCAGAAAAAAAAAAAGCTACGTACACGTACACTTTTGAGTACAGATAGGGTGAACACCATATTGTGTAATTAATTTCCTTATTTATATCTGTTCTTAACCATTTTCATAGGTTCATGTAAGCATGACCCATTTCTGGAATCAGGGCAAGTTACATTCATATTAAAGTGTAATATGTCATACCATTCTCACATTAGCCATCCCCAGAAAGCTCTGATTGCTGATGGACAGAGATGGGCACTTTGAAAGAAAATTTCCAGGACTAAGTAATATATGCTGGAGAACTCCACCAGAGAAGAGACAATGAGGCCTTACTTGAGCTCAGCAGGTAAGAAACTAAGTTGTTCTTCCTGCTTATTAATAGACTAAATGTTTAATCTAATAGCTGTAATTTGTAGTGAACTTTTTCTCTCCTAAAAACCAAAGTTCAGATTAATGGTTTTCTGCATAACAGTTGTCTACAAATTCCATGACTAGGTGAACACTTCTGTTTTAAAGAGCTGAGTGAAGATTTTTTTTTTCAATTAAGGACTCAATCTACAGAGTACTAGTCTTATCTTTTAGCTGACTACTCTACAAGTGAGAATATCTTTATTGAAAGAAGGTAATCTACTGATAAAAAATTTCACATAAATGGTAGTTTTAGTAATAATTTGGAATAATGGGAGGAAGGAAGATTAAACTTGGATGAATAATAGGCAGCTAAAAAAAGATATTAATGGAGCTTTTAAGCTCTTAGTGGGACTTAACTGCTTTGATTTAAAAATAATCATAGTTAGAAATAAGACAATCTAATATCTAAGCCTTCACATGAACATCGTAAGAATGAATGCAGAAAGAAAGGAAGGGAGGAGAAGGGAGAGGAGAAGGAGGGAGGAAGGCAAGATGACTGGCCAGACTCAGAAAGGAAATGGAGGGGGGAGAGGGAGCAATGCAGATCTGGTGCCTCTCAGCAAAGCATCCCAAGTTAAATATTTTTATTTTATATAACTGAAAATCTTGCTTAATTGTTTAAGAAAGAGAAGAAACTTTCCACTGTGCTGTACAACTGTAGCTTGGGGGACCATAGTCTAAAAAGTCTTTGTTTGAATTCTAGGAAAATAAGGACTAAGTACTGGAAAAGAGGAACAGGTAGCTGAACCACATAAATGAAAACAGACTCCATCTTTTTACTTTGGCCACCTTCACAAAAGCTGATTTGTTGGCATAGCTATTCCTTCTGAACTTTTAGTGATGAGTTTCAAAGTCTAAAAACAACTCAAGAGTTTAAAATTTTGAAAGCAACTCATTATAAGAAATAGTATTTTCTTCTTCCTTGCACATGTATGTACATAGTGGACATTGTTTCTGAAGCATTCATTACTCTTAAAAATGTGCACTTGGTATATCTGCAAGACCTTTTGGTCTTTGGTCTCAATGCAGGAGAACCCTTGCACTATTTTTCTTCAAGATGGGCTTCTCAGTTGTGCAATAATGAGCTTCATCTTTCTGTGCAAATTAAACCAGGCATTATAAAGTACAGGTAAGTTAATAATTGAGTAGGACGAAAGAAAGGAAGGACAGAACAAAAGAAGAGAGAGAAAGAGAGAGAAAGCAAACAAGCAAGCAAGCAATCAAGAAAGTTCCCTGAACACCATCAGGCTTGCCTTTTTGTGAGAGACTAGGGTTGGGACCTTAGCTCAGTGGTACAGTGCCTGAGACTAAGATGCATACAATCAATTGGTGTAAGGGTCAAATAAAATGCTGCTTCAATCTTAAAGCGACATTGTCATGTACTCAGAATACATACCAGCTTCGGCCTCATCCAAAAATTGTTCCTCTTTATTTTTATTTCATCCAAAACCATTCTTAAACATACACTATGATAATTTATATTTATAGAAAAATATTCTAAAAATAAGAATTATTTAAATTGAACTAATAACACTCAGCATAATTTAAGTAATATTTCATAATATCATTTATTCATAATTATTTATTAACATACATTATTATAATATTGCTCAAATATAATTTATTAAAAACTAGGCTTTCCATACCCAACTACTGTTATAGGAAATGCGACACACAAACTCAAAATTTTTCACAAATGAGTTACGATAGGTATAAACTATGGTAAATCTGTTCTTTAACTGTTTATTATCCACCTGTTGACAACATTTCAATGACCAGACTCTCCCCACTGGAAATTTTCTAATTTTCATGGGAAATAGCCATAAACCACCGCAGATATTTTTACCTTTCTACGTCAAAGTCAGAAGGAAGCATTCCTGGTTCAAGGACCTCCATTTATCTTCTGCCTGCTCCTGACCCACTTTTCTTATTGGCAATGACAATTCCTTGCAAAGCAAATAGCTCCCCACTGTGAGTGGAACAGCTCATCTTCTCAGTTCCTGTTCTAAGCACAAACCTTTCTGAGAGTCATGTAGGGAGTAAATCAGACTTCGAGTTGATAAGCACAAAGCCGACCTTTAAACTCCTGTCTTTTATAGAGTGTTGAGTTATTTCATTATGTGCTTATGCAACAGTTCCAGGGGTCACAGGGTCTGAGTTTACTGAGTGGAGTGGACCAGAAAACCTTGCTTCAATTTCCATGTTGCAACTGATAGAAAAGGGGGCTGGGCTAATAGGGATCATAAGCCTCCAGCTCAAGGACACCCAAAATCATAGGCATTAGAACACTTTCTGGTGTCTTCACCATCTAGAGATGTCTAGACTGACTGCTGGTGAGAGCTACAAACTACGGAATAAATAAGGGATTTTTTTTTCCTTTCACTCTGTTCCATTACCTAACTGAATGATAAAGCTTGAGGCAAGAGGAGAAACCAGTAATTCTGATTCTTTGCTTAAAATTAGCATTTTATTCATGGACCATTTTTGTATTATTTTCTAAATAGTACATAAAATCATTCTTTGATTACTTGTTTAGCATTGTTAATTCTTCTTTTTTTTTAAACTTTACTTATTTACTTATGTTATGGCCAGCTCAGCCTGTCCTGGGGCCAGAGATCAAACTGCAGTCTCTGCAGTTACCCAAGCTTGCCTAAGCAGACGCTTTAGACTGCTGAGCTATCTCGCTGGCCCTATTTAGCATTGTCTTAAACTGTGTGCTCAAGGCAATGTCCTTACTCCCTTTATTCTAGTCCTGGCTCTGACCTGTCCCTGCACTGTTCCCACCTTGTACTGTCACTAGAAATGAAAGCAAATCTAGACATGGTGGTAGAGATGTTTGTAGCTGAAGAAGTAGAAGGAAAAAAAAATCCAGAGGCACACACACACACAGAAATTACTGAGTGTGTACAGTGTGCATGCACTGTGCATATATATATATATATATATATATATATATATATATATATTCTTTCTGATTTTCACCTATGAGGGAGATCTACTAACCTATCCCATCTCATGTTGTAAGAAGTGTGCTTCTTCCTACTCTAGTTTCTAGTTTCCCAGCAAGTAGCAACTAGCACCACAAACACTTGGCATTCAAGCAGGCACCTGGGAGCTGTCCATGATTCCTCCATCCTAATCCATAGATTCTCGCACCAGCACCTGTAACTTCTTGCTGGTACCCAACTAGTAAATGAATGACTAAAGTTCTAAAGATGGTCTCTTTGGTCACATCTTCCGTGCTTTTGCTGTGTCTGTCCTTGTCCCAGGAAAACCCAACTTGTCAAATTATTCTCTTATCTCCTGTGCTAGTCCATGAGAAGGCTGAAATATTTCTAAGTTCTGTTTTTGCAAATATATACACTGTACTTTAGTACAGTATTGAGTACAAACTCTTATCTCTGGCTTAGGACATTAGTCTGAGTGTCACATTATGGCTGCCTGACATCTCCACTCAGGTGTCTCACATATATTTTAGGCCAATATATCCAAAATCAGATTCTGTACTTTTCCTTCAAACCCTTCTTATCTCCAGTTTCCTCTTTTATAGGGACTAGCACCACCAGCCACCTGATATTCAAGCCAGAATCTTGGTAAATGTCTCTGACACTTCATCTTTCCCAATCAAACCACTACTAACACATCTCTATGAGTAGTAAAAGAATGAAACCAGAATTATTAACTGATTCTATTTTAACAGTCATTTCATGTGAGGGGTCTTTCTATATCCATTTCATTACTAAGAAAATAGTGGTAAAGGGATAGAAATTTGTAGTCACATAGATATTTCACCATTTCTCCAAAATAATCTCAAATTACCTTGTCAACTCTCCACTGCTCATTTGAGTTCAATCTACCATCCTGTTACTACTGTAGGAACTATAAATGACTCCTAAGTGGCCATCTTGGCTCTATATCTACCTCATTTCCACACATCAATCTTTTTGCAGTAATCTATATGATCTTTCTAAAGTGTATGTCAAATCATGTCATTCCCTCTGCTACAATCTTCAAAATTATTCCACTATTATCTGAATAAAGTTCAAATCCTTAATGTAGCCTTTGACATCTTATGTTAATTAGCCACTTCCTTCCTTGACAATTTAATTTCCGCCTCTTGTTGGCATCATCTTTTACTTTCACTGGTCTTTTTACTTATTATTATTATTATTATTATTATTATTATTATTATTATTATTTTTGGTACCAGGGATCAAATTCAGGGCCTTGCACTTGCCGGGTCGCTTATTCCAAAGATGCATTTCCCTGCCCCCCTCTGAAAACTCATCAACTACTTCCTGACCATGGCCCTGGTTGACACTTGTCATGGGTTCCCGTCTACCTGCAGTGTTCTCCTTACTCTCTGGAGAGCTCCAGCTAATCTTCTTTATGCCTCAGAGAATTTGTGCCCCATCCTACATGAAATAGGCATCCATATTCTTCTTTCCTGGTACCCTGTCTTCTTCCTTCATAGCAATTTGCTTTTTAAATAAATATTTTTACATCATCTGTATTTTCATTTTGTCGGTAGTTTCCATGATGTACAACTATGAACTGCTTTATCCAGCACCAGACTTGTAGTTCTAGTTCTTAGCCCCTTCTTCTAGTTTGTATTTCTTGGGACATAGATGATACAGTGATTATTTGTTCCATGAGTGGATGAATCTCCTTGGAAGGCTTACTTGAAGATATTACTTAAAACACTAACATCACTGATTTTACTAGAACAGAAATGTTTAAAATATGTATGCAGCCAGCCGGGCGTGGTGGCTCACGCCTGTAATCCCAGCACTTGGGAGGCTGAGGCAGGAGGATTGATGTGAGTTCGAGACCAGCCTGGGCTACAAAAGTGAGCTCAAGGCCAGCCTGACCTGCATAGCAAGACCCTGTCTCAAAAAGATAAAAAAAAAAATATGTACGCAGCCATATCACAGTGCTTCAGCCAATGACAGATGATGCCCACAATAGTGGTCTGAGAAGATTCTGTCACCTTAGGGCATGGTAGCCACCTTAGTTTGTGCAAGCATACTCTATGATGTTTGCACGATGACAAACATTTCTAATGCAGTTTTCAGAAAATATTCTCATTGTTGAAATGGGAACTGTTTTAAGGGAGTTGAAAAAAGAAAGCAAAAGGAAAAATCTATCTATATCTATCTATCTATCTATCTATCTATGATCAACTACTAATTTCTCTCAATTCATTGAAAAGATAGATTTGTGCTAATATTGTTTGGACAATTAAATGCTGTTATCTCTGAGTAACTAATTTAAATGTAGGAATATGCAGTAGATTAACCACTGTTACCCTTGTATCCTACTGTTTTGGAAATTTTTTTTATTTCTTTTTCTTAAAATAAAAAAATCCCCATTGTAAACCAATATATGATTTAAAAAAATACACACACACATTTTTGTTTCCAATATGTACATAAGATTTATTGAGGTAAATATTTAACATTTGCAGATATATAGACAAAAGCAACTAAAAATTTCTGAAGAATGTTTTTTTTTTTTTTTAAAAAAAAAACATAGAAAATAGAGCTTTTAAAAAAAACTCCTTATATTGTCATCATGTCTGTGAAACCTACTAAGAGAATCAACCCCTCAACTGTTCTTATTAAATCTCAATATGTAATTGTGTTCCCTAATAGTGTTTGTGATACATTATGGGCAATCTCAGTTATATGGACTTGATTTGTTTTTCTTTTTGCTAATTTAAGACACTGATTTTTCTCATTAGCACCAAATCCCTTGTCACTGACATCAGATATTTTATGATTCTTCTCTGTATACTTATGTATTTTAAGAAAAAAAGATTCTTCATATTTCTGTAAAATAAGGTCTGAAGTAAAGATACTTGTTGAGATTCCAGTACTTTTAAAAAATTCATTCAAGAATAAAATAGGCTATAAAATAGGAGAAAAATATTGCAAATTATACATGTAAGTAGGGAATTGTGTCTAGAAAATACTAAGAACTCAGTACTAAAAATAGAAACAAAACTTAAAAATAGCCTAAGAGTCTAAGAGGAGAATCCTCTGAGAAAGACATACAAATTATTAATAAAAGTATAAAAATATGCCCAATTTAAGTATAAATGTATAAAAGTATAAAAATATGCCCAATTTAATTAGCCACATGGCAAATGCAAACAAAGTACAACAGGTACCATTTCATACTCCCTAGGATGACTCATTAAAAGGACAGGTAGAGACAAGTGTGAGCAAGGATATGGAAAAATTAAGACTCTTACACACTGCTAATAGGTGTGCAAATGGTGTGGTACTCTGGAAGCAGTTTGGAATAGTTTCAAAAGGAAAACAACGAAGTTCCTATGTGACCCAGAAATTCTACCCCTAAATATAACCAAGAGAACTGAAAATGTGTAATGATGTAAAAATTTGTACTTGAATGTTCATAACAGAATTACTCATCACATCCACAAGCAAAACAACCCAAATATTCATTAGCTGATGAATAAAAATGATGTTTCCGTATAATGCAGTAGTGAACAATAAAGAGAAATGAATTTCTAGTACACGCTACAACTTGAATAAACCCTAAAAAAATTATGCAAGTAAAAGAAGTCAGTCATGAAAGGCCATATACTATACAATTCCATTTGCTTGTCTCAGATAGGCAAGTAGACACCGAAAGTAGAACAGTGCTTGTCTGGAGTTGAAGACTGAGGCTGGGGGCAAATGGGAACCACTTAGTTTCATTTTAAGGTAACAAAATTATCTGAAATTAGCAGTGAAGTGTGGAAACTGAACGCATTAAAAGTCACTGAACTGAATACATTTTCAATGAGTGAATTGCATGGTATTTGGATAGCATATCTATGAATCTGTTTTATAAAAGAACCAAATATATAGAATTTATAACACTTTAAAACTAGACCTATGTTTGACATTTACAAGGACAGATATGGCTTAACTAGAGAGTATCTCTAATTTACTTTTAAGCAGAGATGAATTTAACTGTAACTCTATTACAAAGAAGTTATAATTTTCCTATCTTTTTATAATTCCTAGTCTCTTATCTTGGTCATTAGAGAGAGGTAGACCTGAAATCCTAGCACAAGATTTATAGAACTTTATAGAGGAACAAAACATAAGAGATCACGTAAGTTTTGATTTTAGAGATAAAAGAACTGAGACCAGCAAGCATAAACATTCTGGCCAAGGTTACAAGGCAGTGAGAATGAGAATTAGAGACTCCTTCAAAACCTACTTTATTTTTTATATTTTTACAGCACCAGAGAAAAGGAAGAGAACTGACTGGAATCTTCCATACCAGCTCCAGCCCACAGTTATCTACAACTGAATCTCACGCATGGAAAGAAATTCTATTTATTTATTTATTTATTTATTTATTTATTGTCTTTTCGAGACAGGGTCTTGCTATGCAGTTGAGGCTGGCCTTGAGCTCACTTTTGTAGCCCAGGCTGGTCTCGAACTCACACCGATCCTTCTGCCTCAGCCTCCCGAGTGCTGGGATTACAGGTGTGAGCCACCACGCCTGGCTTTTAAGAAATTCTATTTAAACTATAAAAAAACGACAAAGGTGAAATACAGCAATAGCTTTTTACAAATTGATTCAGTAACCCTCGACTGAGTGGTCTTGTGCTAGCCATTGTGGGAATAAAGACACTATTTACAAGTCAGCAGATCTAAATCATTGTCAGATCATCCTAGGTACTCAGGATCAGGCCATGTCCACCATCACCGACCTTCTAAGTTGAGATGGAAGGCATCCCGAATGCGAGGTTGGACTTTGGTTTTAAATATGCTCTTCAACCTTTTGAGAAAAAAAATCTTCCACTCCTAGATAACATGCCTTTATTACTGTGCCTTCTCTGTCAAAACTTCAATTTGAAATCCTAATTTATATTTCCCAATTTTGAATCTTCACTTAGCCCATGATTTCTTCTGTCTGAGCAATGTGAAATATGTGTAACATGATTGCTTCTTACTGTTGCTATGCACAAACATAACTTCAGTTAAATCATTACTTATGATTCAAATTAAAACACTGCTATCAACACAACATTAAAAAATAATCAGACTAGTCAATCTCTTCTGATAAGAATTTTGACCTTAAAAGTTAATCTTTTACTTGTATATTCCTTGACTACCTCCCCAATCCAATTTTCCTCTATCGTAGAAAATCTAGGGGGTGTTAAAAAAATCTAAACTGTATTAAAAACTCTGGCTTTATTCCAAGGGAATTGCTCATTAATAGGCAGGAAAAAAGAGCTATGGCATGAGTCAACATGCAAGTTCAGGGCCAAGTTCTGCTTTCAGTGGCCTGAAGAATGTAGGGACACTGTTTTGGTGTTACGGTTATTGTGCTGCTTTCTACATTGAATCGTAGGGTCCTTCTATCAGCTGTTTTGCTGAATTTCTCTGAAAATGGCTATCTTTGCACAGAATTATAAGGAAGCACAGTCTTTTTAGGTTCTCAGAATGGAGCATTTAAAAATAAGTTGAAAATGTGTATGAAGCTTATACAAACACATTCACTGAATCTGTTTTGATTCTAAGTACGTGCCGGTTGCCTTGAAATTTCATCCTTCTTAGTTTGTGGGATATGAAACAGTTCTGTCCATGATACCATCTTCCTATCACTCAGTAACCAGCTTGTATATTATCCAGATGCATTAATAATTCTCTGAGATTTTATTCAGTTAGTTTACATTTATTCAGTTAGTTTACAAGAAGCAAAGATGGTCAAATGTGACGTCCCCTAACTTTTGATTTGTTGTTCTAGGGACAGCTTACAGGAGGAGGGTGGCAACTAGCACAACGTGTGGGATTTTGTATTTATGTGTGGGTCATACATGAACAAATATTACCTAACTGTGTTACTGTTAAACTGTATTAGACTATTGCAAGAAGCGAAAGCAAGAAAGCAGATAGGGAAAGCAGGAAGAAAGGAAAGACAGGAAGAAGAATGGTGGGTAGAGAGCTGCCTGATTTATAGAAACTTGAATCAATTGCTAACATTTGAAAACTTTAAAACTTCACACAGAAACTATTTTTTTATTAAAAAGAGGAGGCGGTTGCCACACTGATTCCATACTGCCATCACAGCACATTACTTAGGTATAGCTGCCCTGCTTAAATTAGGCCAGCTATAGTCACTAGTCCCTGACAATCTCTCCTAGCCAGTTTAAGTTCCTGCACTTACTCGTTCCTACAAGCATTCTTCTGGGAGACGTTCTTGTCCTCATTCTTCGTCACCAAAATGAACACCTAGCATTTGGTTAGGAAGTACGCATGTGTGGATGATGGATAGGAGATGACGTCTTCTAGTCTGGAAGACTCTACTCTATGGCATTGTAATGCATCTTCCTCAATAATAAAATGGAGCACAGATTCTCTTTTTTAAATATTTTTTATTAGATAACCAAGCATATGGACTTCTGCAGCATAGTTTTAAAAGGCAGTATGATAATGGCATAAAGACAGGAAAATGTGAATGAAGGGGCTTTTCTGGGGGCCAGGAAGATAGCTCAGTGGCACAAATGCCTGCCTCGCAAGTGAAGGTCCCAAGTTCAAGCCCCGGAACCACCAAAAAATATATCTGAAAATAAATTTGGTATCTGTAAAAGTGTTTTTTCAGTTTTTCATTATTCCTGCTTTCATTTTGTATGTTAGAAAACAATGCTTTTTTTTTTCCCCCCACATCACTACCTTATTAAAGAAACTTTTAATTGATAGATTGCTAGGGAAAAAAAAGAAAAAATTGAAAGGAGTCCAAGACACTTACTAGTGTCCTGAAAAAAAAGTAGAACAGATTTCCCAGTGAGGACACTGCCTCATAGACTGGGTGTATCTGAAAGGTACGGGCTTACAACCATGGCCATTATTCAGTATTGTTTCAGCGTTTTAAAGCAGAGCTTCTTAAACATGAATAAATCACCCAGGCGACTTGTTAAACACAGACTCCGGTCCAGCAGGTCTGGAGTGAGAGTTGAGATTGTGCATTTATAGCACAGTCCCATAGGACTTTGCCAGGGCCAGCCTAGCCCCACACTCTGAATAGTGAGATGCTAAGTAACAACATCAGGTCAAAGAAAAGGAAAACGCTTTGCAACTAAATGACAGAGGTCACTGCGGGCTGATCATACCTGCCACCTAAGTCACCTCGGTATCATTTCCTAATCCTATGTGATGAAGCAGCTGGATTTAGCTGGCTACATCTGCGCTCCTCTTTGAGGCTCCTAGATTGGGATAGTGTGCTTCTCTGGGAAGGGCAGGCTGGTGTTTCAGTTGAACGCAGGCACCTTTCTCCTTGCTTTCTTTCTTTTTCTAATCATTTTTCTTGACACACTTCAGGAAGCTATCATGACTTTTTCAGTGTTTAATATGCTCAATATGCACATTAATCCTTTTGGCAAGTATCTTTCTCTTAACCTGCTTGTTTACAACAATGCCAACAGCATGCTGGGTAACGTTGTAGACTTCCTGTTTTACCGTGGTAACATTTGTGAGGCATTCCTTTTTGCACAGTACCCATTCCCTTGGTGTCTACAATATCACCTTTTTTTGTAGATTCACATGTATGTGGCCAAAGGAACAAACCCATGTCTTCTAAAAGGCCTTGAGATCATATACCGGGTTCCCCTTCTTTTGCCCTTTGTGTTAGTCATTTTGGCAAATTACTGGAAGATAGCAATTCCAACAAAAGGCCTGAGATGCTATCTCTTCTTTGAAGTACTAAATATCATAAAAAGAAGTGATTAAAAGTTTTTATGGTAATGAACAGCAAGGAAGTCAGCTTACTTGAAGCTTCACCATCTAAAGAGCAGAAAACCTGTTTTCAACTTTTGACTATGTTTAAAATGAATGTGCTAAATCCTACTCACCAGGAGCTCTGTAAGATACAGCAGGAAAAAAAAAAATTCTTCCTTTCTTCCTGCCTAGATCTTTCCTCTGGAAGTTCTTCAGTTCCAAGTGACAAGTTTCCTCGAGGTGCTTTTCAAATGGTATTGAAATGTGCCAGCAATGACCCAGAATCCTGGAAAAATTCTTGGGTGTCTCAGGCTCCCAGCTCCACCCTCTTCTCGGCAAGGCAAGGCAAGGCAAGGCAGGAAAGTGGAGCTCCTATCCAGGATCTGATCGGATCCTCTGTATGGGAAAGAACAATTTCTACCCACACCATGTAATGCCACTCTCATCACTGCTAGGGATCAACCAACTTGACTTTCTTTCTGGACACAGGGGACACTCACCTCTCTGTATCTACCTGGGTCCTGCTGCTGACAAAGCAGTGATTAAGAACTGGCACTCTCTTCTGTATCCTAGACCCTTAGTGCCATCTAACAAGAAAGGAGGCTGCCTCTGAAGTCTAAATAGAAAAGCAAAGAGATTAAGGTTAAGATTGCTACCTCCCTTGGTCACTGGAAAATGAGCTGGTGGGGGATGGGGAGATCTCTTCACATCAGCTCATTTCTAAATTTTGTAGAAAATAAACTTAATAGAAATTAAAGACCCTCTTTATACTACATTTTAATGTCACTGCTTCATGGAGTTTAAAAATGAGATATGCTGCTTGGAGAATTTTTACTTTGATTAGAAGTTGCTTCAAAGATATACTAAGTTTGATCCAGAATGTTATGGTGGATAGAATACTTCTGAGGAATTATAAAGACAGAGATAGAAACTATCAGTCAGGAACAACTGCCAATTATTTTCCTTAGTGAATACCTAGAGTTGCAATATGACTAATTTAGGTCACAATGCCACCACTGAGGGCACTGATAAAATAGTCCATCTAATGAATCACCTTTTGAGTTATTGACACTGAAAAATGCCTAATGATATCCTGGAGACAATGTTGAATTAACTAGGGAAATATGGTACATTTTAACACAAATGCACAGGTAAAGATGGCTAGCTATTAAATTTTGACTCAACTGATCAATGTTGATGACATCATCTTCTTTAGGTCCTTCGTTAATATCTTTTGTCTAAGATGAATGTTACCATTTTAGACTTACAATAATTGATGCTTATCTGATAAATCTATTGCATGACTTTTAAATGCTTTAAGTCACTATGTTTAAAGTCAGATACTTGTAAAGAGTATACCTAGATTTCGTATTTTTATGCAATCTAGAAGTCTTTGACTTCAAGCTGATGAGTTTAGTTCTCATCGTCTTTGAGATCATACATATACTTATTTCAATTGCCTTTTGTATTGTTGTTTTCTATGGACCAAATTTTCTCTTTAGTCATTTGTCTCTCTTTGCTGCTGTTCATACTGAAAAGGTGAAGAGTCGTATTTCCCTCCACTTGTTGTAATCCTAACAATTTATTTCTGTGACTACCTCTAAATTTGTATCCCAAACAAAATCTAGATAGAAATATTATTTCGACCCTTACCTAAAATAATATGAAGACTGTGGAAAATCTTATTTCCACACCCTCCCCACCCCGTGCTGCCATAGTACGTTGCAAACTATTTTGTTTTAATCTTTTACTTATTAGGTACAGAATAGTGCTATGCAGCTAAGACTCGTAATGATCCTCCTGTGTAAGCCTCCCCTGTGCTGGGATTACAACTGTGCACCATCACACCCAGTTTCAGTGGCCTACAAGCAGTGAGGCCTGCATAGCATGTGGTACCAGGTATAGAATCCGGGTCCTTGCACTTGCCAGGCAGGTGTTTAGATCACTGAGCTATTTCTCCAGCCTAGTGATATATTAACAAAAAAGTCAAAAATAGTTTCTATTACTGTTGTTTCACCAAAAGAGGTTATTTAGGTTTCACACTATTTATCAATTTGCTGTTTTCCTCCTATAATCCAGACCTTTCTTGTTTCAATTTTCTTGTCATCCAAGTATATCCTTCAGTAGTTTTTTTCAGCAAGGGTCTGTGAGTAGTTAAGGTTTTATTTATCCGAGTGGGTTTTTGTTCATGCTCAGGTCTAAGTTATACTTGACCCCACTCAGCACTTACAACACACACATTCATCCTCTCTGTCCATCTGTCCCTGTCGCTGTCTCATCTAGTCTTGCTGGTAAGAAGCTAGCTGGTGGCGACTCCTCCCGCCCTTATATTTGGTTGCCTGAGTTCTCAATAGGACGTGTCTGAGTATGACTTATTTTTCTATATTCTGCCTAGGGCTTGAGAGTTTCCTTTAATCTGAACTCTTATGTTTTAGGTATACATCAAGTGATTTTACAGGGATTCCTACTTTATCAAGTTTATGCTTGTGGATAGCTCAAAGTGTCAAATGATTTAATATGATTTGTTAATGACCGCTTCAGCCCCATCCCCTCCTCCATTTCTTCCAGCCCAGAGATCATCACTCTGATCTCTTTCATCTATTTACAGGAAGAGGGCTTACTTCCATGTCTACAGAAGCACAACTGTATTACAAGACAGAATTTCAGTTTTTTGTGTTATCTGTTCTCTCCCCACCATGAGGAAACAGCTCCTTTTCCTTTCCTGCTTAACATAGTTGAGCATCGATTTGAATTCATGTTAATCAGTTCCTCTGACACACACACACACACACACACACACACACACACACACACATCTATCTATCTATCTATCTATCTATCTATCTATCTATCTATCTATCTATCTATTTATAGCTCCAGACCTTGCTTGTACTTGCCAGGCAGTTACCTGTGCTGCTGAGCTATATCCTTGATTTTGATTTCTTTTTTTTCAACATTTCTCTTCAGATATTTGGCTACTCTAACCTTAGTTTTATTTTTATTTGCTTTGATCTCCTATTTGCCATTGCCACTTTTAACCTTTCCTGTCCGTGGGAAAATTTTTCTACTTTACCTTTCACTTTACAGAGTGACATAAATGGGCAAATTCAAGCTATCCCCAATTTGGTATCTTTGTCTTTCCTCTTGAGATGCTTATATTTTCCTTGGAAGACTTTTTAAAACTGTCACCTAGAAAGCGAAGATTTGACTCACAGGATTCTAGAAACCCAGCGCGGGCAAGGATTGGGAGTCTCCACATTTAGTGTGTACATATTTACCTAATTTCTGTTTATGTTACCCTCCACCCCACTATTTCTGGAGGTCCCCAGTCTAGTACACACTTGCAAATATATATACAAACAAGTGCAAGCACCTTTGCAGACTGACTACTACTTATTCAAAACAAATCATACACCATTTCCATTAGAATGTTTTTCAGGATATCTGAGAAAAGCACAGACTAAGATGTCTCAGGGGGCCAGGGTTTCTGTGTGCCTTAGGGGATAGCCTTCGGCCTCTGCAATCACCTGCTTTAGACATCTTTCTCCAGAACCATCAGGACCTACTTACCAAAGCATACCTACTTGGATCTCTGGGCTTATGGCATAGTTTCCAGCACATATTAAGTTTAGCAAATTTCTATTCTTTCCTGTGGCATCTCAGTTAAGGGAGTTACTTTTACATGTAGGAATCACAAAGGAGCTGGGAAAAGTGCTTCAGGTAAACTCCACGGTTGTGCGCCTTTGGCATGAATAGGAGCCCATTGTGGACTGGGCAAGCTGCTGACAAATGCAGGAAGTCTAGGCAGGCATCTCCTCACAGCCTACGGGTGGTCTAGATGTTCTTATTAGAAATATGCAAATGGGGAAATATTCAATCTGTTTTTTAGATTAAAATGCAATAACCATGAAAATGTTACTACTGCCTAACACTGTTACTAAGGAAATTGTGACTAAAGAAAATCCAGGTATGAGAAAAGTCAGGCAAGACATAGCTGAAAAAAAATCTTATGTACTTATTTAAAGGGAAGTGACGAGGAGCAACACACTGTGAACAGGTATCTGTGCCAGTGAAGAGTGACGTGTGAGCAAAGAAAGGAAAGTCTGAGTAACATTTTTATGTCTGCCTTCACTGTGACAGACAGAATCTTTCATAATCTGCATAAGTTTCAAGTGAGCACAGGGAAACAAATGCATCAATCTGACCAAGACTGATACTTCAAATGAATGAAGCCAATGTTTTATATAAGCTAGAATTTTAGAATCAGAACGTTAGTCCAGCCTCCCCTTGAAGAGTAGATGTCACCCATGACTATCTCAGTAGGGAGTCATTTAGATTCCAAGAAACACTCCCAAGGCCAAAGTCCTGTTATATCTTTGGATCCCATCACTAATTGGTAGGCTTTGATCCTCTGGGTCACATGTGACTTAGTAACTTTACCTACTACCTCTGTTTTTTTCTTGACTGTTGCAGAAGCCTAAGAACCTGATGGTAGTAGGTAGATGCCTTAAACATACTCTCTTTAACTCTTAGGAACAACTTGTGATAAAAGAGTGGTCCTTACTTTTAAGAGGAAGAGACTGAGTCAGAGATACTTTGGGAAGGTTACTAAGAACTTAAAGCCAATTATCAGAGAGAAGCCAATAGTCCAGAGGCAGTATTGTGTAGTATTTAAGAACCTGAACTTCAGATCACTGCCTGACTCATATCTCAGTTCCAACACAAACTAGCTATGTGACCTTACATGTGACCTTCAGAATAGTTCATCTTCTCCAGATCTACTTTCTAAGACTGGGAGGAGGAGGATTAATGAGTGAACATATGTACAGTATTTGGAACAGTGCCTGGTACTTAGTGGAAACCATAGAAGGGTTTATTAAATATATAAAGGGAAGGGAGAACTATGAATCAAAGCCATGTTGACTGGTATTTAATGCAGACACTCTTATCTTGGACTCTTCAACATGTTAATGTCTTTAATGTTTAAAGTAATACTATATCTTTGAAAATTTTCTTTTCCTCACATGTACCCCTTTTGCACTGGTCCTTAATGTTACCAGAGTTACAGAACGTTGCCTGCATTCTGGAATTTTGTCTTAAATGAAAGAGACACAATATTTCAGTAGATTATAGTAAAGTGATTATCTCCATAACTTTATGAAAGATTGGTCTTCTGATGTATTAGTTCTAAAGCAAGTTTCCAGGAGTATCAGCACCACTTGGAAAATGTTAGATATATAAATTCTTCCCCTCCACTTCAAATTTACTCAATCAAAAATTCTGGCGATATGGCCCAGAAACCTGCATTTTAACAAGCTCTCCAGGCAATTATGATGCAGCTCACATTTCAGAGTCATTGTTTGCATGGAACTGAAAACTACAGTAGTGGTTGAGATGTTCACAATGTTTATCAAATTAAATTGATGACTAGTAGTCTTAGAATTTGTGCATCTAACAAGTATCAACTGTAATGTGGTTTCAGATCCTCTATTGGGTATTAGAACCTCTGTTCCAACATAAGAAGACCATCACTCCACTCTCCATAGGTGTGCATTTGGCTCTCGCATCCAGTTTGAAGACTCTTAATTATTCGATAAAAATATGCACATGTTCATGGTATGTCTCACAATGTTCACAGGTCAAGCTGAGACAGAAAGCTGATGACTTTTTGGTAGATCTCCACTTCTAGCCTGTTGTTAATGCATAAAAATATCCCATATGGTTAGTCAACTTGTGAAATTTCCTATTATCAGGCTACATGTCTTCATCTTATATAACAGGACACAATGAAAAGCTTATTTTTACCTTAAAAGTTAAAGCTGAAAAATGGATATCGTTATAGTAGAGAAGCTACAGTGTCCTTAATTTCCTCCTAAGATTCTCTTTGTTCTTTCTATTCTATCTTACTCCTTCTCCCCCATTCAGGGGAAGAGGCCTGAAATCCAGGCAGGCCCTCAGAACTTCAGGCCAAAGGCACAATTCTAAGATCAGTTCCTTTTCATTTCCATGTTTTCCTATTCCTCATATTCCTAGACTGTATGCAATTAAACATTTTTTTTTTCTACAGAACTGAAAATTTAAAGTCAAAGAAATTTCAGTTGGTTAGTTGGGTCACCTATCTTCATACTCCATTCTATCCACCAACGTTCAGACTTTGCCTGCTAGGTTATCTTGATTTTTTCATGACTGTACGTGGCAAGCCACATAGACATGTTGAGAAGGTCTCTAAGTTCCTCTTACTCTTCATTTCAGAGAAAACTCAGTACTGATGACAAAAGGGCACACATCCCATCCACCTGAATGGTATCGTCTTGAAGCACATATGGGTTCTAGCACTGGGTCCTTTCTGTGAGACTCTTCCAAGTGTACAGACCTGTCTGGTAACAACCTGTTTCATCCTGGAGGCTACTGGTCCCTAAAAAGTAATGCCAGCTCTGCAAGGGGCTTTAACACAAAGCCAATTGTCTCCTTCTACTCTCTCTGCCAGTCTCGACAAAGTCAAGTCCTGGACTTGTTGAAGAAGGTGATTCACCTCTGTGTGGAAAGAATGCCAAAACCAAATGTACAAAAGATTTCTTTCTTCACATTCTTAACTTCTGAGGACCTTATAGTCACTTAGTGTAATGCGAGTAATTAAGAGCTTCCCAGTTTGACAGACAGTTAGTTAATAATGGAAGAGAATATTTCTCTGGCCTTCTTACTGGCACATTTTAAAGGAGTCCACTAAACTGACAGAAGACCTAATTCTTAGTGAAATAAGAGACACAGCCTTTGAATACCTTCAGACAGAAGTTTAGTACTGTTGATCCTACTTTTCTAATTTGTCTTTCTTGTTTGGTAGACCCAACAGGAACTTGTTTGTGATTCTCCACTCGCCTTGCCTTCTCACACAGGACCCATTTCCTTTCTGTTTCTCATGCCAAGGGGCTGACCAAAACTTTCTTAGTGTATAAGTACTGTAAGCATAGATCATAATGTCAAAATTATATTTATTTATTTATTTTTATTTTTTTTTGGGGGGGGGTGAGGGTCTACAAGGTGTTCAGGGTCTCCCAAGAGCTGGGATTAAGGTGTGTACCATCATACCCAGTCTCAACTGCTGTGTCAGTGCACCCTGGGGGTGGGGCCAGCACAGCAGGCCCAGGGATTGAACACCTGACCTCTGCACTTTCTTGCAGGTGCTTTAAACTGCTGAGCTATTTGGCTGGCCCCTCAAAATTATAAATTTCAGAAACAAATACAACTCAGGCATTTTGAAAGGTGATAGATAATAGTTCAATTTATTTTGAGAATCTAACATATTCTTTTAATGAATTCCAACTATTGTGACATTTCAATTTTACAAGTACTATTAATGATAGATTCATACATAGAGTCAGGACTCAACAGGCCAAAAGAAACAAAAAGTCCACTGAATGCTTTGCTTTATGTGATATTACACTAAATCTTGCAATCAGAAATCATTCTTATGTAGATTTCTTTGTTACAAGATTTACTAATAGGGAAAAAATCATAACAGGGAGTGCATAGCGCCTTTCCCAAGAGCATAAAACACAACAGCAAAGGCAACAAAATGGGACAGTAGCAAAAATTAATCATCCTTAGATATGAACATGGGGTAAAACACATGACACTCAGGGCATCATTTTTTGCTTTTTATCCATAGTGAATATTACTAATCAACCACAGCACTCTTCATGACTAATTTCAGAGAGCCAATCTATGACACTATTTCAACCCTAACAATGACAACAACCTATTGGAGTAGGCACAAAACTTCTTGTCATCCAACAAGCCTGCCAGAATTTGTAGGATTAATGGCTGTTATTTTAGTTCAATTTCTTTTTTTTTTTTTATGCAAAGCAAAGCAATACAGCAATAGTAATTGAAATATAGGACACTGTTTTCAGTTTTTCTGGGAAAATTGCCAGAGGGAGATTGCTGGCTTCAATGGGATTTCCAAAATGCCTATCATCAGAAGAATGGTTGAAAAAGATGTGGTATTTTTACACAATGGAATATTACTCAGTTATAAAGAATGAGAAATAGAAGACTTCATATATAAGTGGTTGTATCTTGAAGATATACTCATAAGTGAAATAATCCAGGCCTATAGTCTCCCTAGTGTAAGAACTCAAAAGAAGAAATAAAAATGGAAATGCATAACACAGCTGAATGGAAATCAAGAACTTAAGGGTTAAACAATGAAGAGATTGCAAGCAGAAAAGTTAGGAAATTGGCAAGGGCAAAATCACATACTTCTATACACAGGATGAATTAGACAATGGTCCTAAGAATCTCCAATAGGTTTTTGACACTGAGGATAGCAATGTGTAACACTAAAACTATGCTTGGAATGCCTGACATTCTGGTGTTTTAGATGGGTGCTGCTTCTAATGTAATTTCAATTATTGTTACACTCTCTCTCAAGTGAATGGTTGTTTTATAAGAAAACAAAAAAAGGCTATTAAAAGAGAATAAGAGACAATACAAAATGCCATAGGATTGACCTGGTACAATTTTGTATATGCTTAGATTTCTAAATTTCTGTGTAAAAATGTGTAACTTTTTATCACATTCTATATGGATTTATTCAAATAGCAATGATTGCTAGAAAATACCAATTCCATATTAAGTCTAAGACATTTGATATTCAGAAAAACAGCAATGTTAAGCTCAAATACCTATCCTATACAGTAATAGCATCATTAAGCCTCTCATCTGGAGGGATAAGATTGTAAGTTTGCAGGCCAAAATATTAGAGAACAAGAAGGGCTACAAGGATTGCCATTATTTTGTCTCTAGTCCTTCAAGGTCAGTGAGGACTCAGGTCATAAGAGAACCTGTGCTGTAACATCCTATAACTCAGTGGTGTCCCAAATTATCTGATCAAGGAGAATATGAGGCCACAGAGGAAAGGGATCAATGTTGTATAGTGTGCCTAAGGAGAGCCACCTAGAGAGTAAACATTCTCTCAGGATTTCACAGAGAGCAAACTAGTCAAGCAATGGCCATGACTCATCCAGACGGCTGATGCTGACAATAGTTCTATAAAGTGCGGTATATGGTTTCTAGGTAAATCCTGAGGGGATTTGATTGACTTTGTGAGATACAAAAGTTACATGTCTTGTTATACAGGTCTTGCTTTACTTGCCCTTAACCACCCAGCAGAAAAGTTTAATCACGAGGCATAAAAAGCAAAGCTAGATTAGTACACTGAGCTGTAAATGGCTTAAATCAATAGCTTCCAACATTGCCAGTTCTGCCAATAAACCACTACTATTATGGGATATTGGACTATGTACACGACTACTTTCTTTTAGTTCAATGAGAAGAAATTTTTGTGTCAATAATTATTGGAAAAATTATCATGTCTGTACCCTGTACTCTGAATAACTACTGTGACAACAATAACATATACTATATTAATTACTATGGCTGTGCTACTAACATGTTTTGAAACTGTGTCATTTGAAACTGTGTCAAAAAACAAATATAGGATGCTTCCAAGAAGAATCCCATAATCCTAAAATGAACTCTAATTTTTTGATGGATGAGAGAACTGCTTCAGACCATGCATACTAAATGCAGATAACTTTGGACCTATAAGTCCAGGCAGAAGACGATGTCTCAAACATTTATAAACCAGTCAAGTTAATTCAACTATGTGGACTTGTATCAGACAGTTGCATACTAAAACATCTGCTTTTCTTACTAATTTGAAAAGTATATATGAAATCTGCTCCCTATGTTGAATATACAAAAGACTTAATACAGCAAGCTACACTTTTTAATGAAAGGAACATTACATACATGATAAATCACAAAGGACAATCACCATACTAATGTGTGGTTTTCTATAGCCAATGTTCTAAAAATGAAATGTTCTATTTTGGCAGGGGCCTCAAAGTTGCCCATGGCTTCCTCACTAGTCTTGAGGGCAGCAGTCCTCCTTTATATAGCTGTAGCCATAATGCAACCAGATGCCAGAGCCTGAAATATGAAATTAGAAAATCTATTTTCAACTAAACAGAAAATTGTTAGAAACATATTATGAAAAAACATATGTAGCTTCAATTCAATATTACTCTAATATTTTGTTTTGTAAAATTTAAAATGTAGTTTATAAAACAATTAAGCACAGTATTGAAGAATGATAATTTCTTTTATTTAGAATTAACTAAACATAATTTATTACAAATGCTATTATTTATACATCCAATGTTTTTTCTCATACAGACTGAAGTTATACTGATCTGGTAAAATTTCATATATTCCATATTTTAAAACAATGTATCACTCACATGCACATAAAAAGCTCAAAGGGCCATACACTCTTAGAATGATTACACTAAGTGATTAGTTTTGAAACAAACAAAAAATGTTTTTTAAGTATGAATAAAACCCATATGTGAGTGAGCTCAAGACCAGCCTGAACTGCATAGTGAGACCCTGTCTCAAAAAGATAAAACAAACAAACAAACAAACAAAAAAACCATATGTGAAAATACTGTATTGTATCCTTAGTGTGAGAACCTGAAAGAGAAAAATGGAATGTGAAGAGTACAATAGACACTGGTAAAATGGAATGAACTTACTCAAAAGGAAAGAGTTACTGAGCTGAGGAGAAGAACAGGTGAGGGAATGGGGAAAGATTTATCTATTTATGCAAGTAGGATGGTTCAGACAGCTGTACTGTGCATTTCTGCTGGTTTATGGAAAGAACCAGTTAATGTCTTGTTTCATCTTTTTTCAATTGTACTTTTTCTCTTAATTTCCCATACATTTCTTTCTTTCGTCTTTCTTTTTCCAGTTTTACATGCATATATAATGTAATATATGGTGGTATGGATAACTGGTTAGAAGACATCATTATGTTCCAAAAAACACTAAGAAATTCGTATTACTTTGTTAAATGAAAATCCATATCACTTGTACTTTTTTGTTTTTATTCTAATTTGAACTCTCTTAAAAATGAATAAAACCACACATATTAGCACTTATATTTGATGGGGTACACTAGCCAGCTCATATTATATACCCATATAAAGTATTACAAAATTCTACAGCAAACAGTATTCCGAAAGAATACAGACAACATCAATCTTTTTTAAAAAAATCAGGAAATATTTCATAAGTAGACATATTGGTTATAGAAGAAAACAATACAGAAAACACACTCATAGTTCCTTTGAAGTATACTTTAAAGCATATTGGATACAATATTGCTTAACATAACCTACTTCATCTTTCTGACAATCCACTGGAGTCAACAATCTGTTCATGAACATCTAAGACGAGAGGGCAGGCCAGCAAGGGCTTGACAGATGCCCACAGTACCATGAAGCTACACAGAGCTGAGCTGGCCAGCTGCACTCTCCTGGGGCAAAGGCACTTTCAAACACAACTCACTGTCTGGCATGGATCCTGACTGCAGGATTGAAAGACTTGCCTGGAACTGTATCTCCGCCTGGCATTAACGCCCTCCTGCACAAAGCGTCTTGGTTTCACCCTGTGGACTAGTTCTTTCCCACACGTGGTGAAATCTGACTCTCCTGGGTGGCAGGCTCCCCAGCCTTCCCAAGATCAGAGCTTGCTGAGTGACTTCTTTTTCTTCCCTTCCACAGGGGCTCATGTCTTCAGAAGGGTTGCTGCTAGAGACTTGCGAAAGGACAGTGCAGACCTAAAGGTTCCTTTACCTGAATTTTGTTTGTGCTCATTTAAGCTTATGAATTTTGAGTAGTAAATTTGAAATTTTTAAAGCAACAAATTTAATCTTATTATATTTTCAAACACTACAAATTATCCAGGTGTGGTGGTGCATACCTGAAATCCCAATTCTCAGTAGGCTGATGCAGGGAGGACTGCTCTGAGTTCGAGGCCAGCTCAAACTACATTGTGAGGTCAAGGCCAGTCTGAACGCATAGCAAGAAAGACCTTGTCTCAAAACAAAAATCAAAGACAACTGCAATGAGGCCGGTGAGATATCTCAGCAGTCTGAAGCACCTGCTGAGGCAAGTTTAGGCAACTGCAGGGACTGCAGTTCAATCCCCGGCACCACATGCTGTGCCTGCCCCACCCCCAGGGCAAGCTGAGCCGGCCATAACATAAATGAATAAATCAATAAAAAATTTTTTAAAAGAGGGGCCAGGGAGATAGCTTAGGGGCACAGGTGCCTCCCTGGCAAATGCAAGGTCCTGAGTTTGATCCCCAGTTTTGAAGAAAAAAAAAAAAAAAAAAAAAAAAGGCGGCTACAAATCTGAGTGTTAAAGAAGTGTAAATGACTAAGCCTTCAAATAACTTTTGTTAGTTTGAAGCATTCATGTTTCTGAAGATAATATTTCCCATAACATGGGAACTTCTTTTGGGCTCAGAGATCTAAGGTAATGTACAACCTTTAACAAGTCTATAGCTGCTTCCTTCTTTAAGATGTTTCTTTAAAGGTATCTTTTTTGGGATCTTGACATTCTCTGACAGAGCCTTATTCTCTGAAATTGTGTGAAAAATTAACCTTATTTTTATTGTTTTGCATTGGAGATAAAAAGTTTTTATCCCAATTTTATCATTTTTATATACTATTTAGACAACTTCAGAAATTTTAACTGCAAAATATACAACCTCATTATTTCAGGTGAAGTGACTGCAGCTCATCAGATGCGTGCATTTGAACAGCAGCAGAGATATGTAAAGAGATATAGTATGTCTTTTGCTACATTTTATTTTTAATTCTAATTCCAGTAAAATGCCATTGTGAAATCATGACTTGGAACATGTAAACAAGTGTGTATGTGTGTATTTTCAAATGAGATAAATGCCTCAAAATCATGGTACACTGTAATTCTTTGTATCCTAGTCCTTGCAACTGAAAATGTTCATTAATTCTGAATTTGCATGTTGCTTCAAGGCCCACTCTGTGCAGATAACAAAATTTGAGAAGAAATAAAATAACTCTGAAGAGAACAGTCACAGTAACCTCTTTCCAGAGGATGCAATTCTTTCCAACTTAATTAGAAGTAAAAAGTAATAGTAGCACACATTCATTCTCAAACTCCCAGATGCAATCTGAATCTTGTTAAATGCAGACTCCAGTTCAGTTGTTCTGGAAGGATGGGGCTGTGGATTCTGCATTTCTCCCATGCTTGGGGCGGGAAGGATGCTGCTGGTCTATGGATAGCACGCTAAAGAATGAAGGCACTGAATTCAGTCCAGGAAGATAGCAAGGAACAGAAATAACTACGCAGGACATGCCACTGCCTTACAACTAACGCTACCAAAGCCAGAGGTTGCCCCTCCAAGCAAGTCCACAGGACACACACAGCACACACAGCAGCAAGGAAGGTTGAGTAGAGCCGCGCTTTAGTGCGTGGGTGACCACACTCGCGGAATCCTCCACATGGACACCTGCACTCTCGGAATCATCTCCTTCATTACTTTTAATCTAGTTTGTTTCTCCATGACCTACCCTCGCCAAAAACAGTGCAAGCAATGGCATCCTACCGATGATAGCTTGGAAGCCATCAGGGTAGATTGGCGACAAATGTAGACAAGTGGTTCGCTAGGCAAAGGAGGAACATGTTACCTAAAACCAGTGAAGGAGGGTGCCAACAAACAAGAGTGTGAAATATTTATGGACATTTCACTTAAGGGCCTTGTTAAACTGTGAAACTCTCCTGTCAGAGTTGATGGCACTGAGGAACTAAGCCTCATGAGATAGGAGGCCGTCCTATAATTCAAAGGGTGATTTTCCTGTTTTTGATCTACATAGTTAAAACGCTCAGTGTAGGAAATGTTGGGCTAGTAATTGTAACTGTTCATAGCATCATACTGGGTTTCTGTACTTTCAGCCTCCAGAATTTGGAGTATACTATGTGTTAACAAGTAAAAAATACTTAGTTTTAAAGCTGTCTTTTATGTCACCATTTTATGTACGTAACTGTAGGGAAGTGGAATACGTTGCTCATCATTATCCTGAGGCATGCAACTGGCATGTATTTGGTGCCGGATAAAAAAATGAATTCATCAACATAACGTTAATAATATAAGTCTTAGCATATAATCTATTAGCTGAATGACCATGACAGTATTTGTTTTATTGAATTAAGGACTTTTTAAAATGATGTAGAAATAAAAACTAGCGTTTCCAAATTACACCTTGAGGGTGGAGAAGACAATAAGATAGTAGAGAAGAAAGGAGAAGGTGGGTTAGGGGAGGGAGGGAGGCAGGGAGGGGCAGAGAGATTCCCTGAGTTCTATGTGGGCTTCCTCCCACCCCATGAGGACTAATACCAAAGCAAGTAGAAATTAAAATTGATAAGACATTTTTGAGAGAGGGATTGATATTTGGAAACAAGGCTTATGGCACTGGCTTTTTACAGGGATAACTTTGGCGATGTTTTAGATATCACTGATCATCACAAATGAATCTGGAAAGGGGTTGGTGCCAACAGTATACAGACGAATAATGCTTATGGGAGCTGCTAAACTTCCTACAATGGGCAGAGCAGAGCAGCCTACGTAACAAAAAATTATCTGCTCCACGTTAACAGTGCTAGAGCTGAAAAATATTCTAAGACTGGGAAAGACAGACCTTTAACAGACCTTTAACCAAGTGTTGGTATGGTCAGCTCTCTCTGACATGTTCCTCCAGGCAGAGGCAATTCATATCTTGTGTACACCCAACAAAACCCACTGGACACAAACAATCTGTATGTGGATATGGTATTTACAGGTTTCCTGGCATGGTAATGCCAATGACAAGAAAAGGTGACAAAGAGGAAATGTTGCTGGTGCCTTGACGACACCACTTGTCTTCTGACTGCCAATAGCTGATTTCTTTTCCCTGCTCTTGGGAAAAATCAAGTGGTAATTCCCAAAGGCCAGGGAATCAGTTGCCTCTGGAGCCAATTCTCCCTCAGTCCCTGACAGATTTTGGTGACTACATAGCCACTCCCTTGCCACCTATAGGACAAGGATGAGCCGCATGTCCTAAGCTATCTCCCAGAGTTCCTGGTATAACTGGGCTCCAGGTCCCACGATGAGACACTGGTTTGATCATGACTGCACTGTTGGCGATAGTCCCTTTCTCTGGCTCACCTCCCCACTCTCCTATTGGTGTTTGTTCACTTCCTTCTAAAAATAACTTGTACTTGAAGTGTTGCTACAGGGCTTGGTTTTGGAGCACCTATACTGACACTCAAGTCTTTTAAAGAGACACTAGGCTGACAGCGCTGGCTTCACAGGTGCCTCTTCTTTAAGAAAGGGTCCACAGTACCCTTCCCTCAGAAGGTCCTAGGATTGGAAACTAGCTGAGTTTTCCATCCCTACTTCCCACACATAGGATGTCTTCTGAGGCCCAGGCTCTTGTCCCCCTTCTTGCAGACATCAAAAAACACAACTTCAGGCACATTCCATTCTCTTCCATTGAGAGAATAAACAAAACCACACTCCCCCCACCCAGAATGGCAGGGATCAAGTGACTTGGGAATATAAGCATAATCCCCCGTCATCAGTGCCCCTACAGTCAAATTTGTACAAGAACTCTAATAAGTAACAATACTTGACTCAAACTGGATCTTATTATAGGACTGGAAAGAGGTGAACATGAAGAGCAATGCTTGCTATGGTTCAATGAAACTGTAATGAATTACCAACAGGGATCGAAAACCACCACAGAGCAAATACAAAATAATTATTTTAAAGACTGCAAAACAATGAAAAGAAATGAATTGTAACACCCCCTCAGGGTGATGTCTAATCACTCATCTTCTCTTTAATGGGAATCCTGAACCACTAAACATCTTTAAAAATAAAAAGGCCACAAAAATCTTGGAGTTGTGAACACTTGACACAATGGCTCTGTGTCCAAGGGGCTTCTCACTTCATGAAAAGGAAAATTTAAAAGCCAAATCACTTGACACTGGTCTCAGAACGTTGTCTAGGCAAAATCTTGAACGTATCTCTTAAAAGTCCTTGCTGTCTTTCAAACTGAAGAGTTGGGCTGCCAACCGTGGGGCCCAGTTGACAGTAAGCCACTCATAAGGAGGTCTCCTTATAAATCATCTGTTTGTGGATTTCCAGTGAGTTTTCTCTTTATGAAGAACATCCACTTTGGGTCCTAAAATCTTATTATCCTGAGGAGAAGAGATCACCTATCTTAGCTCTGATATAAGTAATTATTTTTTTCTAAGAGAAAAGAACAGCTGAGCTTTTCTGGAGGCCACCCTATTCCCTTATTTATAATGCAGGACAGCAGGGCCTTGTAAGCGTATAGTGCAGTTCATCTGAGGACACTTGGTTGTTCATTTTAAAATTAGATTCATCCTAATTATATGAAAACAGCCTACATGTGGCTAGCCAAAACATTGGGAAAGGATTACTCAGTGCCTACCTGTCAGCTTTGCCTGCTAGACAGCATTGAACTTCTTTAACATAGTCCCTGCCCTTTTGGCACTTAAAATCTAGAAGAATAACAAATCTCATTGACAAATATGAATCTTGAGCCCTGTAACAGTGAAATATGTATTACATGATTATGTATTACATGATTATGACTATGCATGCATTATATGGCATATATGTAGTATATGATGTGCTATATATATGACATATATGCATATTGTATGGAACAGTAGAGCCTACCATATCAACATATCCCTCTCAGGAGGGAGCCATCAAATACATAGAATGTTACCAAAGGAGTGAAGAATATTGTCAATGACATGGCATGTATCAATTTGAATTTCTATCTTGACTCAAACTAATCAAGTTAGGATTCTTGGAACTCTTGAAATTATGTGCAAACCTATTTTGTTGCTTTGCTTTGTTTTTGGTGTTGGGGATTCAACCCCAGAACCCTGCACACCATACATGCTAAGCAATGTAAATTTCATCTCTAGCCTTATTACATCATTTTATATAGGAGACTTGCATCTGCAGCTTTTGCTATCCACAGAGGGTTCTGGAATTGCTTGCCCCAGTCCAAGGATACTGGTGCACAACTCTATTTGGACTCATTCATGACAGAACATTACATTGTCTCAAAAATCCCATTCTTTATTGTAGGACTTATTTCAACACCCAAATAGTTCTGAGATTAATATTCTAGGGGACCTTCTATTCTCACAGTCTAAGCTCTAAAATTTGTACATCAATGTTTTTCCCATTTCACAGCTGCAGAGACTGAACTTAAAGGAAGTTAAATAACTTTCAAGAGACACCATATATATGAGGAGGCAAAGTCAAGCATTCAACTCAATCTGATACCCTGTGTGGATGTCCATCTTCCTTACACATACTCTTTTCCCTGGCCTTTCTCTCTCAAGTACTTAAGAGTAGCAAGCAAGCCAAAACCCATGCCCTGCACTCATCTTCCTCCCTCCCACAATACACGAGGCCTCCAAGGAAATGGGTTTTTTTCTCCTGGCTGTTCTGTGGGAAAGGACCTTAAAATAAGACATCACTGGAGGCTATATTGTGGGAACCCTGTGTGACTCAGAAACTATAATCATGAACCAGAAACAAACTGAGCATTGAGAGCATTATTTCTCCCCTAATTTGGAACATCAAGATTTAGCTAGATCTGGGCTGGAGAGATAGCTCAGTAGAATAAGCTCCTGCCTGGCAAATACGAGGTTCTGAATTCAACCACCAAAAAAAAAAAAAATAAATAAATAAAATAAAATTTAAAAAAAAAAATAAATAAATAAGAAAGAAAGAAAGAAAGGAAGGAAGGTAGGAAGGAGAAAAACAAAAAAGTTTGCTAGATCTATACTTAACATTATAAATTTAAATTTCAAAAATATTAAAAATATTTTACAGAAACACGTGTGTGCATATGTATATGTATATATACATACACATATGTGTGTGCGCATATATGTGCTTTCACTTATGAGGCAGGCACTTGAAACACTGAACTATATTCCAAGTTGAGCTTTTAATATAAAGACATGTTATTATATATCCTCTGCATATTATCATTGTTTAATAATCCAAGATAAATGTGTCCTTTGTGTTTTCTTCCTTTTCTCTTTTTTTCATGGCCTTGGAGGTTGAAATCTAGGGTTCTGTCCATGCTGTGTAGGTGCTCTACCACTGAACTATATCCCCAGCCCTTCTTCTTAGAGCAAGGCACTTTAATAAAAACTAGGTAACATAATTTTCAGAAAGGTAAGATATGAATATGTTAGCAAAAAAGGTCTGCTTCTTGTTCTTATCATTTACCTTACGTTTATTTTTCATATCTGCCTTGTATTTTCTTTATGGGAGGCACTTTTATAGCCTGGCTAGAAAACAAGCAAATATCTTTTCTCACTGAAGAGAGGAACCTGACTTGAGCAGCAATTATAGTATAGGTATTAGAATAAATACTGGGAAAATGGACAATGTGTTCGTCTAGATATGTTGTGATGAATCATTTCAACACTCTAAAGTTCTTAAAACTTACATCAGGAAAATGGCTTCAAGACTTCTCACAACATACCAAAAGTCAGCTTTGGCCTCAGCTCTCTAATGCCTCTATTAATTAATATGACTTCTTTAAAGGGGAGCTAAACACACTCTATAGAGATTAGAATATCAATGATTGATGGAAAATACAGTTCCATGTTAAGTCTAAGGTATTTAATGTTTAGACAGACAGTGATGATAAGTCCCAGTACCTATGTTATAGAGTAATAGTATCATTAAGCTTCTCTTCTGGAGGGTTAATAACCTAAGTTTGCAGACCAAATATTAGAAAAGAAGAAGAGCTACAAGGTTAGTGAATATTTTGGCTCTAGCCCTTCAATGTCAGTGAGGACTCAGGACATAGGAGAACCTGTACTGTAACATCCTATAACTTAGTGGTGTCCCAAATTTTCTGTTCAAGGAGATTATGGGGCCATAGAAGAAAGGGATTGATAATGTATATTGTGCCTAAGGAGAGTCACCTAGAGAGAAAACATTCTCTCAGGCTTTCACTGTGAGCAAACTGGTCAACCAATGGCTATTACTTATCCAGCAGCTGACACTGACAAAAGTTCTATAAAAAGCTGTACATGGTTTCAAGGTAAATCCTGAGGGATTGATTGACTTCGTCAGATATTAAAATTACAGGTTTTGTTATATAGGTCTTACTTCAACCGCCCAGCAGAAAAGTTTAACCATGAGACATAAAAAGTAAAGCCAGATCAGTATGCTGAGCTGTGAAAAGCTCAAAGCAACAGCTTCCGACATTGTCAGTTCTGCCAATAACCAATTACTATTATGGAATATTGCTCTATGTATACAATTACTTTCTCTTAGTTCAATGAGAAGAAATATTTGTACCAACAGTGTTTAGAAGAGTTATCATATCTGCATCTTGTACTCTAAACAACTACTATGAAGACCACAATATGTACTGTATCAATTATTGTGGCTATCCTACCAATGTGTTTTGAAACTGTCTCAATATTATTTGTTAAAAGTAATAAAAATAAAGATAAGCATATCTATTAAAAATAAAAGGGGAGCTAAAATGTAAAATATATTAATATTTTATGTCGGCCAAATATTAATATGCTTGGTAAAATACAGCATTGCCATTAAGCTCACTGATTGCTTTTTACCTCTTTAAAGGTAAATTTCAAGACTCTGTCGAGGATGTGTGTCTCATATTATATTTTCATGGGACAGTGCTGTAATAACAGGGATAGCGAGTTGCAGTCCATCACTGGCTTCTGTTGATAAAGCTGGGTGGGTGCACTGCCATTTCTATTCCTTTACCCACTGTTTATGGCTGCTTTCTCACTACAATGGCAGATCTGAGGCTTCAACAGAAACAATGTGTCTTAAAAAGTTGAAAATGTTTACATTATTGACTGCTTCAGAAAACTCCTGGGTTCAAAGTGACTTAAGTTTTCTCATGTATGTATAATTGTTATTTTATGACTAAGGAAATTAAAGCTCAGACAGACCAAGAGACTTGTTTGAAATATGTTTATTCTCAATTAGGTGCTATTTCCACTATGTCATCCATCCATCCATCCATCCATCCATCCATCCACCCATCCACATTGTCCATCCCTATACTTGCTCATTAAAGAAATAAAATCCCAATTAATAAGAAACATCAGCATTTGATGCTATTTAAATAATGGATTCCAACACAACCACATAAATGTAATTTCAATATAGTCATGCAGTACTGTTTTTGTAAGACATGAGTTCTGTAGGTGCACATACAACAGCAGAGAAACCTGTTAAGCTTCATCTAAAAATATTTCTAAGGGAATAAATCACATAGCATATTTTAAAATTAATTTTGAAAACTACCCAACTATTGTAACAGCCTGTTAAAAGTATTCATCATTAGGATAAAATTTTTTTAAAAAGCCACACATTGTAGAAAGTGAAACACGTTCTCAAAGACACCATCACGTGACTATTTCAGCTCCAGCAGCCATCCATTACTCTGGGTCTCTACCAGGGCTCCTTACCTTCAGATTCTTTTTCATTCAAGACCTATCTCAGAGACTCTTTTTAAAGCCAAAATGAGATTTGTTAGACATTCTTCATTGTCTTCATGCTGTCAAGTCTAGTCTACCTTATGGTCTAAGACAGTTCTCACAATCTGGTGGTGCCTTTTAGTTCTGCTCCAACATTCCTGTTTATTGTACTTTACATATCAGCTGGGCTCCCTGAAATTCTCCAAATGTTTTGCATGTTGATATTCACTTACTAAGCTTGCATTTTGTGTTCCTTCTGTCTAGAATCTTCCTTACACCTAACTATATGTTTCTACTGTACAGAGTACTTACTACACCATAGAAGCCATCAATATTTTAATTGCCTGTTAAATGTTAATGCCACCACCATTATGAACAGCTAATATTTAGGAACACTCAACTGTGAATAAAGCATTATTACTGCATTCAATCTTCACATAATATAGAAAAAATCCTGAGCCTTACAATGAAGTCAAGGGAAGGCACAATACAAGCCACATACTTCCCCTACATGATCCCAGTTTTTAACCTCTATCCTACTGGTTCAAAGTGGGGGTGGTTTTGCCTCCCAATAGACAGTCTCTAGATATATATTTGATTGCTACAACCAGCACTACTGGCATCTATTGGATAGGAGCCAATGATGCTGCTAAGTATCCCACAATATAAAAAACAGCAAGGGGCCAGGGAGATAGCTCAGGGGCACAAGTGCCTGCCTGGCAAGTGCAAGGTCCTGAGTTCAATCCCCGGTTCCACAAAACAAACAAACAAACAAACAAAAATCATCAGACTTATCTGGCCTAAAATGTCAATAATACAGAGATCCAGAGGAATTATGTGGCCCAAAATACTAATATAGAGTTTCTGCTGTTCAGAAACTATGATTATACTATGTATTACTATTAATACACATACTATTTAATACATAGTATTAAATTATACTATGCTTTAGCTTTTTAAATTTCTCTTTTTGATTACTTTTAATTTTATTTATTTATGTATTTTGTACAGAGTCTCACTATGCAGCTCAGACTCATAGTGATCCTCCTGTCTCAGCCTCCCCATCTCTGAGGTTACAAATGTACACCATCATTCCTGGTTTCAGTGGCTGGCATAGCACTCATAGGGTTCTGGGGACAGCACAGTATGTGGTACTAAGGATCAAACTCAGGATCCTGAGCTTGCTGGGCAGAAGCTTAGACCACTGAGCTATCTCCCCAGCCCAATGGGTTTGGCTTTCATAGAAATTCTGACAGAGAGAAATTAGAACAAATATTATTAACAGTAAAATAATGAATATAGAGCCCCTTTTAGAGCATGTTTTTGACTTATGTTTATGAAATGACACAGTTTGTGATCAAATTATCAAGTAAAATGTACAGGATTTCTTTTTCTACAATGCCTGAAAGAGATAAGATGATTCTGAAATCCCTTATACATACATACAACACTACAGGATAAAGTGAGTCACCTGCCACGTAAGTCATAACATTTTTAAGAACAGATTTGCTGTGTGAAGTTCCTTTGGTTCCTTTCCTAAAAGAAAATAATTCAAGAGTATATAATGTTATGCTTTAGCCTGTTAAATATATGTATAATTCAGACATTAATACAACATTATTCTAAGCCTCTAAATATTAGAAATGTAGCATAAGTTACAGTGAAGCTTAGGTGAAATTTACAAACAGAAACACATATACAAAAATAAACTATCTTGGACTTACATAAGTTAATAATCTAAGTATTAGAAGTTAAAGAAAGGTATAGGTTAGGTACAGGTTATGGTCACAGTATTGTTGAAGCAAATTGTTTCAATGTCAATTTCTGTACAGAAGCTTGGTTTGTTTTTCAGTGGAAAGAGAAAAGGGTTCCACTATGGGGCTAGGTAGGATTCCTTCAATTTATCATTTACTGGAAGGTGTGGTGGAAACTTAAATGATCCTGATTTTCTTCATGTAATACAAATAATTGTTCCTCATATCTCCTTGTATCAAACTCAGTCACTTAAAATTTGTTTCTCCCTCCTCCCTCTTCTTCCTCCTCTTTCCCACTCTTTCTCTCTCTCTCAAGTTGTAGGATAGTGATCACATAAGTTTTGTTACAGATGCCCCCCATCTTAGACAATCATAACATACACCAGCATTAAATGGAGACTGGAGGTTTTGCATAAATTATTAAATTCAGGATTTTCCAAGTATAACTGAGACTAGAGTAAAATAAACAGTGAAATAAGATGAGGCTCTGTTGACACACTCAGTTATAAGAGAAAGGATTGAATACAATAATGGGATATGTAGCTTGGGATATCATAGTGACAGATATTTATCACTATGGCTTGGAAGCCAGAGATAAGTGGTGGATTTGTCACTGTATGTAAGAACATGATGAACATTTTTCACAGTGACAGAGATACATGTATGGACATGCAGATTAGTCAGACATTTATGCATGTGTAAGATAAATATGAAAAAGATGATGAAGCTCAAGAATATTATGATTATCATTATTTTTGAGACACTGTTCTTGGTAGACATTACTGCAGTGTAGGAAAACAGAATTCTAAGAGAGAGAAATAATGAAGGAAAAAAGGTGTATCTGAACCACCCTGAGGTTCAAGAAACAATGTATGTCGCAAGAGTTGGAATACAGAATGGTTCCCTAACATCAGACATTATGATATAACCCATGCTTTACTGTGTGACATTGATCATATGTTATGTCACTAAAAAGCATGACTAACTTCTTAATTCTCCTCAGGGCAAACCCTCCTAAACCTCAAAGGCTAAGCAAGTGTATTCTCAATGAAAGAGGACAGACCTGCTTCAACCTGCATTCCTTTTCCCATGTTTTTGCTTCAGAGAGCTTACCACTAGGGACTTTTTAATAAATCTACACATTCTTCATCATATGAGACAACCATGATTCTCTGAAGGCCCTATTTTAGAACTAAGAACATGAATGAGTAACTTAATTTAGATCAGTTCCTTCCTAATTGTCATATGTATTTCATCTTTAGTCCATTCTTTATATGTGTGTGCATATATATATATATATATATACACATATATATGCATATGTTTTGTATGTGTATGATAAAGAGCAATCTGTGAGTTACAATTTTTTTAAAAAAAAACAGGGTTCAGAAAAATAAAAATTATACAGGTCTTGCTTGGACTTGCCCTTGATCACCCAGCAAAAAAGCTTAAATACAAGGCATGAAACGCAGAGCTAGATTGGGGAGATGAGCTGTAGGAGGCTTGGATCAATAGCCTCCAACGTTGCAAGTTTCACTGGTGGCCCACTGCAATTGTGGAACATTGGATTGTATGCATTTGCTTTCTCTTAATTCAAAGAGAAGAATTTTTTTTCTTTCCTTAGCAACATCAATAAGAAGGTGGGTCATGCTTACACACTGTGCTCTGTATCACTATTGTGAGGACAATGTGCAGTGTGTCAACTGTTAAAAAAAAAAGTAATGTTTATTGAAAGTGTTAATGTTTAATTGTTTGATCAGTCTTATACACCAATATCTATTAATCTAAACTGATCTGATGATGAAGATATGTAATATAACCACTGTTAAATTTTTCTGGTTTTGCAATTCTGTACTATATGTAAATAAATAAATAAATATTTAATAAAAATGTTAATAAAATAAAAAAGAAAAAGAAAAATCAGAGTAAAATATATAAGTCAAGAAGATAATACAACTAAGATATATAAGCCAGGAGTTGCCTCAACAGCGAATTAGGCCATGAATTTGTCTTTTTAGTCTTCTGTCCCTAGAATATGTCTCCTAAATACTGCTTAATTTGAGAGAAGCACTGATCAGAAGCCAGTTCAAGTTTATATATTTTGGCCAAAGCTTTGACTGCAGGTATTTTAGGTTGTTAAGAGTGGATCCATATGTCAAGCAAACTAATATGTCTGGGGCAAAAGATATGATCGTCATCACGAAGAACATCTGTATCCACTGGAAACATCTTCCAGGGAGTACTGTGTTGGGGGAACTCACTGCCAATGAAGAAGCTAACAGTATGCTTCTCATGGATCCAGGCAAGATGCCTGTGCTCTAATTGCAGGCCATCCTAACTTGCTATTTGGAAAAGACACCCAAATGCACAACAGAGCTCAGTGCCTTGCTCAATAAAAGTAATACTGTGTAAGAAAAGTTGCCAGTACAGAGTCTCCAAAGTCCCTTGAAATTCAAACAGTAGGGACCAAGAAACATTAGCATTGAATGCAGAAAACCATTCTGTCACTTGGCCAACTTCCCAAGAGGACAATGTAGAAGTATACTACTTGTGACTCAGTGACTTGGCTTACCTGCTTCCTCACCCCAACTTGCTTAAGTGTTATAATTGACTAACAAGTCTGGGAACTTAAAGTACAGAATTCTTGATCAGAAATTCATTAGCTAAAATTGGGAGGCTGAGGCAAGAGGATCGCAAGTTCAAGGCCAGTCCAGGAAATTCAGTGAATATCCTATCACAAGATCAAAGACTACAGAAATAGCTCAATGGTAGAGTGCCCCTGGCTTGTATGTCCAGTATGAGAGACGCAGAGACAGAGACAGAGACAGAGACAGACACACACACACACACACACACACACACACACACAGACACACACACACACACAGAAAGAGAGAGAGAGAGAGAGAGAGAGAGAGAGAGAGAGAGAGAGAGAGCACTCACTAGCTTAAACACATTCAATCTAAATACAAGACAATCTTGGGCAAATCCTACTGGAATTTACAGTATACCTGGGTTACAGAAGCCATACAACAACCATCTCTCAGAAATAAAATGACTCTATTTCAGAAACTCCAATACGCAATATGAACATCACTTGTATCACAGTGGAGCGTTCCAGAGTCCCTTTGCTTTAATCCATGCACATTATCTGATATGTCACTGGCTATACATTGAAAGGCAAAGTTACTAACAGGTCAGGCACATAGTAGGTACACAAATATCTGTAGACCTAATGTGAAATCAAAGTGTCAAAATGACCGTAAAGCAAAGAGATTACTTGCATGTGTTGCTCAACCAAATGTGACACCAGCACAAGCCCTCTCAGCTAAATAGCAGGATTAGGACTCAGGTCACAATCCAGGCAGCACACGTTTCCTCTGACCAAAACCAAGTTTGCAGATGCCACTGACTACCAACACAGATGGAGAAGATATAGCACTGCCTTCCTTCCCCTTCTATCCATTCTTCCAACAAGAGCCTTACCTGCACGTCTGCTCCAAGCTCTGGTACAGAGTTGTCAAGGGTGAGTTAACCCACCTGCAATACTGCATAATGATTTGGAGGACAGAGCAGAAATGGAAATAGACTGCCCTGCAGAATCAGAGCTACACAGACTAAAGCCAAAGCATTGCAAGCACTTGTTTAGGGAACGTCATGGCTCTGGGGTCATTTTCAAGTAAGTCCCCGGCTGTCCAGTCTTCTCAGATTTCCCCAGTTAAAAGCCTAGTTGAAACACTGGATATTTGACAAAGTTAATTTAATAGACATATTAGTAATTCATTCCTCTAGGTTTTCTGAGCTCCATTCTGTCCAGAGGACCATCATCCTAAACGTTGCTTTTGAGCCAGAATCAACACCAGAGATAAACTCATCATTCTGGGTTTTTTCTTTTTTCTTTTCTTCTTTTTTTTTTCTCTTTCTCTGCAAGGCTAGTACAATGTAGAGACTTTTACTTCACTTTCTGCAGAATTAAAGTGGAAGTATTGTCCATGGCATGATTTTGTATTTTGTGAGTAAATGTTAGTTGTCAGGCACCATGTCAGCTCTCTCTATATGTTAGTTCATCTAACAACTTTCCTACATGCCACCCTTTTCTGCTTTTTCTGTTAACTTGGCTACTTACTACAAAGCTAAGAGCTAAATTAAATACTTGAAGCAGTAAGCACTTAGGATTTTAGTTCAATTATCTTTCTCCCTCTGTATGCTGTTGATCTTCCTTCCTTTCCCATTCTTAATGGTCTCATTATTTTGTGGGATCTTTACTATGCATTTACTCAGACACATTTCTGAAAGTTGATTCTCCATAAGCAAAACAAATTACCATAATTATCAGTTGTAATTTACTTTCATTCCCAATTGGCAAGTGTTTTCATGAATAATTCATTTAAAGATGACCACTTGGGTATCACAGTGAGTGCTTGAAACCTCAGTTAATACAGTATTTCTGACAATTAAATGGCACAGAATGCTTATGAAAGGACAAGAAATGGGGACTGGAAAAGTAAACAACTCATAGGTTATTTCTAAATCTGTCTGTTTCTTTCCCCTGTTGGATCCTTCTGGTCTCATTTCTTCCCCTCCCCAAATGTAATTTTTGTGGCCTAAATTATACCACCCTTGCCCTTGGTCACTTCTGAGCTGCCAAGACCTTCAGAGTGAAAAAGCATTGCTATTAGCCCATGATGTATGGTTTCTGGATTTTCTCTCAGTACTGACAATGTCTCTGGGATGCATAAAAATTTGCTGAACTTCAGAGTTCAATGTCAGTGTCTTCAGGGAATCAAGGTAGCATGTTAGATAAACTCCACTGCTGAGTATTTCTGCGTACTCAAGACAAATACCTCTGGAGGAACTTGTGGAAATAACTGCAATGTTACTACACAAAAGGACAGGACAGCTATTGCCAGAGGGAGAGCTAGAAAAAGAGATAACCACACAGAGACTGAACTACACATGTATGGTGCACACACACACCATGGAGTTTCGCCTGCTCAGGTGGTACCTACTGGGAATGCTTAAGCATGTGAGGAACAGAATGTTTGAGCAGAGCCATTAACTTGTCCAACAAATATTTCACCAGCACCTGCTGTATGCCAAGTACTCTTCTAGAGGCTGGGAAATCAAGAACAAACGGGGAAGTCAAGATCCTTATTTTCACAGACTTCATATTCTAGATAGAGAAGACAGCTTGTTAACAAGTACCAAATGAACAATTCAGACTGCAAGTAAAACTAGGAAGGAAAAAGAAGGAAACAAACAATCCGAAGTGTTGATCCTAAAAAGACAGACGGAACTCCCTTTGCTTAAAGTGGTCAAAGAAGGGCTCAGAAGGGGAGGTATAATCTTACACTACAATGAGCTTTTGCTTTTACTTACTTTTACTCTGATTTCCATCAAAAAGATGAGCTTACTCAAAGAAAAGGACTCTGCGGTCTTATTTGTGGCTCCACACACCCTACGCTTCCAACAACTGCAATACCCAGGGAAAGAAAGAAATCTTCAACTTCTTCTATTCTTAATATTTTCTAAAATCAATTTCCCCCAAAGATGCTGGAGTAAAGGAAATTGTCTTAATTCATCTCTAATTATAGCAGAACTTACTCAGAGGATGGTGAAAGGAGAAAAATGAGATAACTGTTCTTTTTTTAATGTCAGTTATTTTATATAACAATAATCCAGTGCCAACAAGAATTGCTTCATAAAAATTCCAAAATAATTCTGTAGCTATGCTCAATATCTTTTACTTTTCATTCATAAAATGAAGCCAAATTGTACTTAGTAGCAGATGTTTCCACTTCCAACATATGATAAACTTTTGAAATTAATTAAAAAGTTTCAAGGGATTGGGCAGCTGTTTAATATGCACAAATAATAAAGCATTCTTCACCAATGCCTTTGCATAAAACATTTTAAATACAACAGAACACTACGGAATTTCTTTTAAGGTCCATTAAAAGTCAACAGACATGAAAACATCCCTAAAACATTCACTGCTCAAAATACTTTGCATTGAAATACCTTTTTCATTAAAGTTTCTTAGCTTATGATTTCTTTCGGAATTGCAAATGATTAAGCAGAAGTGAATTAGGAAGCAGATCACTCACCATAAATATTCAGAGTGAATCATGGAGTATGTTCACTAAAATGCAATTTTTATTCCTTTGCTGTAAGTACGTGCACTGTATTATGACAGGCTAAATAAACACACTAAACCAAGGTCAACTAATGTAAAGATATTGCTCAACAGACCTACCTTACCTAATATACTTTTAATTAAAAATTGCTTTGTTCTTAATAACACATTGTACAAGAAAAGCTTAATTTCTTTGATTCCAAGCGAGGTTCACAAAATTGAATTGCCTACTTCTTAAGATCAGTAACATGGGTAAAAGGAAGATTTTATTTATAATGTAGGTACCTACTAGGCAGAATGTTTAAATTTTCACAAATTTTAAATGTGTATAGAGGCAGAAGGATGGAGTTTGAATTTGGCTGCTCAGGTAAAATCTTCCTGACTCACTTTACAAACTGTTATGTTTCTAAATTTGTCATTTGAGGAAAATTACACACTTAGACTTAAAAACAAAACAACCATCACAGCCACAAACGCAGCGTACCTTCTTTAAAACAAATCAGAAGGCTTAGGAATTAGCTCCAATAATAAGTAATCCCACAAGGGTCACTGGGGAATCCTCCTCCAAAAGACAACCCACAGCAAGGAAGGTGAAAGCTCCTAGAAAGAAAAACGCCCCCAAGTGAGTCCTTTCAGAGGGGTGGAGGGAACACAGCTGGCACAACTGGAACCCTAAGCAACTCGAGGCAACCCAAAGGAAGCTGCATCGTCACGAGAAGCAATGCAGAGGAGCGCGCGACTCTGGAGGCGAGCGAGATCGCCACAGATTTCTCGAGGAGGCGGAGAGAAGCCTAGTCGCCAGGCGCCGGGCACAGCTACAGCTACAGCCACAGCCACAGCCACAGCGCCAGTCAACAACGTTCAGGATAACTCTTCTTTCCAAAGCCTCCAGTTTCGGGCCAGGACAGAAAGCGGGGCGGCTAGGAGACCCACAGTCCCTTTAAACTGCCCCCATCCGCGCCTGCCAACCTTTTCCGAACCCCCGTGTCACACAACTTCCTCATCATGGAAACTTCCACTGGGCTCCGCGCTGAGAATGCCAAACTCCATTTCACAAGGATCCTGTCAACAACCGCGCCTGGGGTTTGAGGAGCACAGCCGCTCCGATCGGCGGGGCCCCCCAGCCACCCCGCTTCCTCCTACCAACGCCGCGGCTCCCTGCCTGCGGCCGCGCGTGTCCCGGCGCCTCCTCTACGACCTCGGGCGCAGACACCCCTCGGAGGCAGGTAGCGAGGCGGCTGCGCCCGCGATGCCCACACCCGCCGCACGGGGCCCCGCCGCCCGCGCCCTCCGGGTGGCCGCGACGCCCAGTCGCTATCCCGCCCACCCTCGGGACCGTGGCCCCGCCGCCCCCTGCCCGCCCCTCCCCCTCGCTTCCTCCGCGCCGCCCTCTGCCCAGTTACCGGAGCCCTGGAGCCGGCGGGGTCGCGCGACCTGGCCCGGGAAGGCAGCCTGCGGGCACTTGCCCCGAGCCGGGGAGCGGAAGGTCTCCTCTCCGAGCGCACTCACATTATTCATGCAAAGTTAATCCCCGCCGCGTCACGGCCGCCCGCCCGAGGCTGTGCGCCTTCCTTGGCCAAGCCCCGCAGTCTCCACCCTCCTCCGCCCCCTCCTCCCGGCGGCGGGGTCCCGGGGAGCGCCGGCGACAGGACGTCGCGCGAGTCCTCCGAAATGTCAACTCCTCGAGCGGAGAGGCGGCCGCAGCCAGGGCCGCGCCGGCCCTCCCCGGCCACTGCACTTTTATAGGCGCAGGAAGCGAGCGCCGCCGGGCAGTGAGTCCCCGCCTCTTGCGCCCCTCGTGCGCCCGGCCCGCGTCCCGCGCCCCGCGCCCCGCGTCCTGCCGCTGCTGCTTACTCGGGGCCCGGGGCGCCAGGTCCGCGCCGCCCGTGCGAACCGCTGACCTGGTTCCCCCCGTCCGTCCCCCCTCCCCCATCCGCGCTTGCGGCGGTCGGAGTCGCGCGGCGGTGGCCGGGAGCAGGCAAACCCGGCTCCGCCAGGGGCGCAGCGAGCAGATGGCCTCCTGGCCGCGCACCGCGCCGCTGCGGCCGTCTGTCCGGGACAGCCGGGACAGACTCCCCCTGGCCGGCCCGCGTCCCGCGTCCCGCTCCGCCCGCCCGCGGCGTTGACCCCTGACCCCTGACCCCTCACCCACGCCTGCACGTGCGTAGCCCCCACCGTCGCTCCCGCACCTGCCTCCCCAGGTGCGGGCGCTCGCTCCTCCCCGTGCCCGGCTCTCCTGCAGGGCGCGCCCTCCCAATGGGTGGTGACACTGCCCTGAGTTTGGTGGCAGCGTGTTTGCCCACCCGACGGCAGGTGCGTGGAGGTTTGAGTTTGATCGTTGTGGCTATAGTTGCAGAAGAGGAAGGACTGAGGGATGAGTGACCCGGGAGGTGGGAGGCGGCGGGGAGGGAGACTTGGGGGAGCTTGGCGTTCTCAGCCCTGCCAGACCGGTGCGGCCCGTGTCGCTCGCCTCGCTCCTTCTTCCGCTCCAAACCACTTGTGGAGCATGTTGGAACGCCGCGGCGCTCTGGCTCCTCGCGGGCATGGCTGTCTGGCCTTGGTCTCACCACTACCACTGGCCCCGAAGTGCAAGTTTGCAGAGTGCCTTGCTTACCCACAAAGGTCCACGCACTCCCCCTCTCCCCAGCTGCTCATCCTAGGGGAGATTGTTGGGTTAAGACACTCCACAAGTCCCTTTTAAAGGGACGCCCTATTATTTTCTCTCTGCCCCAGAAATCTACAATACAAGTAAAACAAATTGTAACCCTGAAAAGTTCTATCCTGACAAACATACAGCTCTAAAATGTCACCTGCTTTGAGATCTGAAGGCTAAGGGTTCAGCTTGGAAGAAAAAGCAGGCAATTTGCATTTTGAACTGTAGTACTTGGGAAAATATCCCCCACTGAGACAGCTAAATGCAAGCAGTAGGCAGTGCTAGTTACATCGGAACTACTTCGACAAGAGTATAATTATTTTTTATAAACAATTTTAAAATGACTTCTACTTCCTAATTCGATCTGCACATTCATGCAGCTCATAAAGAATAGAGAGGTAGGATGATTTCTATCTTCTAGTGCCTGAACAACATATAGATTATTTGAGACATCTCTAGGTTTCTAACTGATGTGATTTATTTCACCTTCTCCTGAGTGGTTCACACTGAAAGAAGCCTCCATTCTTGTGGATAGCACTAGGGAGGCACAAATGTCAAGAATCTGGGAGCAGGATGAGCTAGGTTGAGAAGGAAAGTTGCAGCCCCCAAAGCTGTCAGAGGAGAGAAAGGGACCTCTTCTCTCAGACTCTGCAGGCTCCATTTCCGTTCTGTCTCTAGTGAGTGAGACATTTATGCATTAGTGTTCACTATGAGTAAGGTTCCACCATAGAACTTTCCAGTGTCTATAGTGGATGGTTGTTCTTTGTGGGGAAGTTCCTGGGCTTTGCTCCAAAGCTGCCCTTGGGATATTTTGGTTGGTTTAGAGGAAAGCTGTGGCGGCCACACCACTGGTCCACGCAGGCGGCCCCCTGGTGGTTAACTGTAGGTGAACCGCTGCCTGGAGGGAAAAGCCTGGCCTGCTACAGGTAGACAAGGAGAGTGTACAGGGGAGCCTTTGGTCTTCAAAGGGACCAAGCAACCTTGTGAACAGCTTTGTAGTAAGGGAGGATGTGGCGATGTGAAGTTTCCTCAATAAGGTGAGTGGACCTGGAAGCTTGCTGGAAATTGTGACTGTTTTTCTTTCTGAGCATACCTTGGAGTGAAAGAAAGAAAAAAGGCAAGCAAGCAAGCAAGAACAAAAAGGACGGAAGGAAGAAGATAGCAAATGAAGCATAAAAAACCCTGCTGCTTCTCTTTGTTCAAATGGCTTCATCTTTTTGGTCCTGTTTTTCCTGGAAACTTCTGAAGTAAAAAGTCAAAGCATTAAATCAATCACTAGGCATTATTTAAACAATTTACAAGACTGTGGTTTTTAACTGTGTTATGAAATGATATTAATACAATAATATTGAAACAACATGAACTAGCAGGATTCCATGTGGAGGACAGTTCCTCAGGCTGCATGAAAGGAAAGGGTTAGCGACAGAACATGACATTTGTTTATCTGGTTTTGCAGGGGCATGATGGGAGGGAATATGAGATTCTGACCGAAGGGAGAGTATATTATTCAAACTTGAGAGCACACAGTTCTGTATCCCTGGCTGGCTTGCTTGTAAAGGTATGCCTAGCTATTTTTGGGACCCAGAGTTATTTTCCGCCCTACCATCATGACCATGATTTGTAAATTTCAAGCTTATGCGATCCAGTTGCATTCATCCATCCACCAGCTACTGGGGTAACAAAATACGTGACATGCAGCGCATAATAGGCCTAGTCTGAGGCTAAAGTGAAGCCATTGGTGCTGGTACAAGGGTCTAAACCTGTGTTTAACATTTTGAGATGCTTTTCATCATGCATGATTATTGCAATAAGTTTGATTTTAAAAATACTGTGTTAAGTTTTTGTCTTGATTCTTGTTAATTTGATAGTCCCTTGAATTTTGTTCCTGAGGTAGGCGCCTTATTTGCTTGGCCCTCTATGCTGCTCTAATATATCTTCAGCATTACCAGAGTCTAATTAGAGTAGTATCATTTAAGAGTTCTACTAGCCAAAAAGGGACTTGAGGGTGTGAGTTAAGAGATGTGGGCATGAGGATAGAGAAGAGCTCTGATAACTTACTGAGAGGTGGCATTTCAGCCTGTCCCTCAAAGAGTAACCAGATTTGACAAGTAAGTGAAAGCCAACAGAAAGCACCATTCTAGAGAATGGAACCATCAACATTCTTTCATTTGTTAAATAGCTACTTCTCAAGATGGCTGTGTAGCCTAATAAGCCAGCTCTGGAGCTTCTAATTCTCTGTGTTCACTGTTAGTTCCTGGAATTTGATTTTGCTCTGATACTCCCAGTGATTCTAGTCTATGTTAGCTGGATAAGAATGTAAAATCTACCTCAGTCCTTACAGAAAGGTAGATTGTTAGAGGAGATGATAGACTGAAATTTATTTCATTGATGGATGATACGCCAGTAAGGAAGATGTAAAACAGTCATCTCTTGATATACACAGGGCCTTGGCTCCAGGGTACCTCTGCAGTTACCCATCTTCAGGTGGGAAGTTCCATGTACAAACACTATGGCATTAGGTGCTAGAGAGATAGCTCAGTAGAATAAGCACTTCCTTGTCAAGCACAGAGTCCTGAGTTCAATCCCTGGCACTGCAAAATAAATAAGTAAGTAAGTAAGTAAGTAAATAAATAAATAAATAAATAAAATAAACAAACACTATGGTATTTACATGAAACCTGCATATATCTTCCCATGTAACTCATCTCTACATTATTTATAATACCTAATAAAATGTAAACACTTATTATACTGTATTTTAAAGAAATTAATGATAAGAAGGTCTCATTCTCAGTACAGAAGTAATTTTTTTTCAAATATTTTAACCTGTGGTTGGTTCAGTCTGTAGGTGGAGAACCCAAAGATATGGATGGCTGACAGAGATGTGGTAGGGCTACATGACATATGGTGAGGAACCCCACTTAGCCCAGTAGGAAAGGGGACATCAGGTAGGATTTTCCACAGAAGGTAGCTGGATGGAAATTTTGGAAGGATCAGAGAATGGGAAGACTAGAACTGGCTACTTTATTTGCAGGGCTACAAAATGAAAATGTGGGCCATTTATTCCAAAAACCAGGAAAAAATGCCATAGAAAGTGCAAGGTGAAAAACTATTACCTTTCTTCCACTTTTTTGTTGTTGTTAACATGGTATTTTTATTCACTATTTAATGTCATTCTAGTAAAGAAAAAACTTTCATTAGTACAGATTTTATATTCATCTTTACATTGTGCTAAGTCCATTTTCAATGCATATATAATACCATTTAACTCATATACAAAATACACTGTTTGTATTTTGTAGCTTTTATATGCTCATGTGTTTGGTCTGTACTACAACAGTGGAAACACAGAACAAAACTGTTTTTATTTTTTTTTTTTTTGGCCCATGGAATTAAACCCAGAACCTTAAACTGAGTTATATCTTTTTTTTTTTTTTTTTTGTCTTTTTGAGACAGGGTCTTGCTATGCAGTTGAGGCTGGCCTTGAGCTCACTTTTGTAACCCGGGCTGGTCTCGAACTCACACCGATCCTCCTGCCTCAGCCTCCCGAGTGCTGGGATTACAGGCATGAGCTACCACTCCTGGCACAAACTGAGTTATATCTTCAATGCCCTTTTTAAACTTTGAGACAGGGTCTCCCAAAGGCACAAAATTTCCCAGGCTTCTTGATCTGTGTCCATCCTTCTACCACTACCTTTGGAATACTCGTGGTAAGAAGAACTGAAAAGAAAAGCAGCCATGGGCTGCACTCACTTTCCCTTTCCATCTCTGTCAGGTTTTTTAGAGTAAGAGCCTAGCTAATAAGGGGAAGCAACACGAGGACGAAAGCAGACAGAAAAGTTGCTCAGTTGCTGCCTTCTTTGTATGTTGAAAGGAAGTTCTGGTTTTAATGGAAAATTTGGTTTCTTAAGGTTGTCAATGCTCCTACTTCCTCAGCTGTGGGTCCTCTGGAGTTCCATGTTCATCAAGAATCTCGTATGTAAGTAGAACATTAATGAAACGTGGACATGGATGTATATATTTATGCATATGTTCCATTGGCCCCTCAAGCCTCACCTACAAAACACAAGTTCAAAGAAAAATAATTAAGGGCTGGGGAGATAGCTCAGTAGAAAGAACGCTTGCCTGGCAAATGCAAAGGCCTGAGTTCAATCCCTGGCTCAGCAAAGAAAAAAAATTAGAATTTCAATGATGTTAACATGGCATTGAACTATGTGCTGGTCATAAAGCTCCAGTCCCAGCCGGGCGTGGTGGCTCATGCCTGTAATCCCAGCACTAGGGAGGCTGAGGCAGGAGGATTGGTGCGAGTTCGAGACCAGCCTGGGCTACAAAAGTGAGCTCAAGGCCAGCCTCAACTGCATAGCGAGACCCTGTCTCAAAAAGACAAAAAAAAAAAAAAAAAAAAAAGCTCCAGTCCCTTTTAAGCATTGTGCACTGTATGTCAGTATAAATCACATACTCATGAGGTCATGGAAAGAACTTGACTCTTCGGTGGTTCAAGCCTAGAGTATGTTGAGGTGTAGGTAAGGTTGTGTATAGAAAAAATGAAGATGTAATATATATATAACATTTATTGAATATATATTTTATTCCAGATAAATATATACTGTCCTAAGTATTGTATGTACCTTTTAAAAGTTTGCCCAGAAATACTGTGAAACAGCATTATTATGTATTCCATTTTCCAGGTAGGGAAGATGAGAATGTCAAATCATCTGCTCTAGATCAATCCCAGTTCTAGTGTAGCCAAGGATATGTTTGTTTTGTTTTGCAAAGTCTTGCTTAGTCATTAAATTGCTCAGGCTGTGCGCAAACTTGTGATCTTCCTGCCTCAGCCTCCCAGAGTGCTGGGATTAATATCTGAGCGATTGTACTTTTAACTAAATCATTATGCAGTTTGCATACAAGAGAGGTAGTCGTGGGGCTGACACATGAGGCCAGAAAAAGTGAGGATGTTCTAGTAGCTGTGAGATAACTTCCCAGCTCCTTGTTTTCAAGACTGTATTCCCTGAGATAGTTAAAAGAAACCTAAAAAGAACCATGCATGCCACTGGCTAGAAAATTCTTGAATCCCATTCTTTTTCTGTATTTTCCAACTGGAGGTAGAGAATCTGAGGCTGTGGGCAGGACCTATATGTTACAAGCTAGATGGAGTCTGGGTCCCTTAATCACCATGTGGAGGAGAACTGTGTACTCAAATTGAACTATTACAGTGATTGAGTAATCAACTTCTTTTGTATTAAGTCACTGAAATGTGAACATTTATTCATTGCAATTGCAGCAGTATTAATATACCCATCAGCCAAGCCAAACTTCATCACAGCATAAATCATCTTTCTTTAAATAGATGCAGTTAAAATAATGAAATAGACCTATGTGCGTCAACACAGATAAAGTTCCAAAATAAAATGTACTAAAAAGCTCTAAGTTCAGAGGGAATTTTTTTTCAGCTGATTTGTAGTAATATAGAGCAAAATGTTCAATCCCAACTATTCCATTCGATGACTTACCTTTTATGTACTAGTATCATCACTATCCTCAATAAATTTTTAAAAAATATTCCTAGTAATGCAGAACCATTCTTGGCACTTCTTCTGCCAATAAGTGCCGCCGTTTGCCAGTGGGATTCACTACTTTGACTACCACCATCATTTTTGCCAGGTCTTCAACCTAATATAAATGGAGTCATATAGAAAGTTCTTTCTAGTATCTGGTTTATTTCACTCAATGCAATGCATTGCAGGTAAATCTACACTGTTGTGTGGGTTAGAAATTTCCAAAGTTGTGTTTGATAGTTTATTACATAAATATGTCAAAATTTATTGATTCATTCTCCAGTGAATGGACATTTGCTGTTTCCAGCTTGGGATAATTAAAACAGCAATGAACATGTACATACAATTCCTTTGGGGACCCATGCACTCATATCTTTTGGATGTATGCTTAAGGGTAGAATTTCTGATTGTATATCAACTCTGAATTATTCTGTCAAAGCACACTCTGAGGTACTAGCACTGTTTTCAACGATTAGAAGATGATCAATTAGCATTTGCTGAATTCAGTTCATTACGCTAATCACAAATAAAATATTCAAGGTCACATGGAGTTTAACTTGAATGGGTAAATATTCAGCATAACAAGTGTGAAAGTACTCAAAATAATCAATATTCAAAATGACTATTGCCTTACGTAGCAATTAATTACAACTTTCATTTGCAGCTCCAAGTCATCTCTTATGAACTTACCCAAATCTTTAAAAGTCTGTGCAAAAAACAAAAATGGCAAAGAATTAAAAAGCATCAAGAAAAAGGCAAACGAGAGAAAAGAAAGGAAGACTCCAAAATATTTTCAAATTAAATGTTAATTTCCAGGTGTTTAAAAGCTAGGATTGAGATGAGCTTAGTAACTGAAGATTGGATTACGGTACTATATATCCATTGTGAAAATACACTATATTGTTAACATTTGTCAATCTCAGAACAAATGTATTTGTTCAAAACACATCTTCCCAAAACATGTCAGTTATGTGTACTTTTATTTATTTAATTTTTAGTTATATTGAAAGGTACCTGCTATATTTTTTTTTTCTTTAATCAGGGGAGGATGGGTATGGGAATCAAACTCAGAACCCCATGGTTGTGAGGCAGGCATTGTGCCACTGAGCTAAATCCCCAACCCTGCTATGGTTTGAATGTAGGTTCTTGTTGGAAGCCTAGACCCCAGTGCAATGGTATTAAAAGGTGATGGAGCCTTTCAGAGGTTAGAGTAATGGGAATTACCTAGTTCCCTGGGGACACTCCCTTCAGAATGAATTAATGTAGTTCTCATGGACATTTGGTGTTTCTCCTGGGATTCTGGTTGATCTACCCAAGAGGAATTTATTATAACAAAAAGCAAGACCAACTCTTTCCTGCTCTTTGGTCTTCTCACTCCCCATGTGATTTTTCCCTCTCTTATGGGCTCCCACCGCAGTGCTATTTTCCATGATGTGGTAGAGTCAGGAAAGCCCATGCCAGTCACTGACCCCAGGGACTCCATAACCTTGGACTTTCAGCCTCCAAACCTGTGAGCTAAATAAATCTCTTTTATTATAAATTATCCAACCTTGGGTATGAGAGTGACAGAAAATGGGCTAATGTAAGTTCAAAAATAGAAATATAACTTTTAAAATTTCAGTGAAAATGCCTTTCCTGTTTAGGACTAAAGAAAATCTTCCTCATTTTTATGGAATGAACTCTAGTACATCTAGATACAATAACACATGCAATTCAATATTATACTTATGGACTATTTTCAGATCCTTAAAATCTTTGAATGAGTCATATCCTCAATAGCAGTCATAAATTCAAATTTACATGTCAGTTAAATCAGATTGAATTTGAGAGCAGCATAGGTCTTGAAATTTTTTCATGTGTTGAAATTATTGCATCGCAGAAATCAGCAAGACCCTACCAATCAGAGAGGTTCAAAGGTACAAAACTATAAACCTTTCATTTGATATTTCTTTTATTTTAAAGATAAGAAAAATAACAGTAAAAATGATACAGAATTTCAAAAAACAAGGTAATAGGAAATCAACAGTGGTGGTTATATTGTATATAATTATCTTCAAAGTGGTTGTTCAAATTACCAGATGTTGGCATGCAAAATTTGATCAAAAATTAAGCATTAATTGTTCCTTTCAATAAACCAATAGAAACTAGCAGTACAATTATTTTAGCTATCTAGTACATATATATATATATTTTTTTTTTCCTGTTCCTTCTTTTTTTCTGCTTTCTTGTATCCCACTTGTTCTTTCAAGCAGCTTCTTTCCTTGTCACAATATCTATTGTATCTTTTAGATTTCATCTACTCTTTCAGGTTCTTACACTAGGGAGACAGCATGATGTTCATACATGCCAGTCTGATTTATTTCACTTATGAGTATAGTCTCTAGTTGCATCCATTAACCTATAAGAGCTTTGCATTTATCTTTCTTTGTAGTTGAGTAATACTCCATTGCATAAAAATACCACATCTTTTTGATCCATTCCTCAGGTGATGTACATTAGGGTTGTTTCCAGGATGTACCTATGACAAATTGTGCTGCTATAAATATGGATGCACATATGTTACAGTGGTATGATGTTTTCAATTCTTCTGGAAAAATACCCAAAAGGGGAATAGCTGAGTTGAATGGAACTTCTAATTCTAGGTTTTTGGGGCATCTCCACACTTACTTCCAAAGTGATTATACCAGTATATACTCCAAACAACAGCGAAGGGTTTCATTTTCTCCACAGCCTTGCTAGCATTTGTCATTGGTTGATTTCTTAATGATAGCCATTCTTTCTAGGGTAAAATTTAATCTCAGTGTTGCTTTAATTTGCATTTCTCAGAGGACCAATGATGTTGAACATTTTTTCATATATTTATTTGCCATTTGTATTTCTTCATCTGAGAAGTGTATATTCAGCTCAAATGTCCACTTTTGTAGTGGGACTTTACAATTTGGGGGCCTGATTTTTAAAATTATTTATATGTTCTAGACAGATGTCATTTATCTAAAGGGCAATGAGGTAAAACTTTTCCCCAATTTATGGATTTTCTTTTTTATTCTGTTGGTGAATTCTTTTGATGTGCAAAAACTTTTCAATAATATGAGAAGCCAGTTATTCTTTGAATTCTTTCTTATGTAGTTCGGCTTTTGTTCTTGAACTCTCTTTCTACACCTATGTCTTTAAGATTTCTATCTACTTTCACTTCCAGTAGATTTAGTATTTCTGTTTTAATATTTAGATCTTTGATTCATTTTTATTTTAGTGTATGTTGATTGACATGGAACTAGTTTTAGTCTTCTGTATGTGGGAAGCCAGTGTTTTCAGAGCCACTTATTAAAGAGGCTATCTTTCTTACAATGAACATATTTGGCCCCTTTGTCAAAGACAAGGTAGGTGACTCAGTGTGTTTGGAGTTGTGCCTGCATTTTCTACTATGTTCCATTGATCCTCGAGTCTTTTTTTTTTTTTTTTTTTTTTTTTTTTTTTTTTTTTTTTTTTTTTTTTTTTTTTTTTTTGTTTTTTTTTTCTTTTTTTTTTTTTTTTTTTT
>PVJA010003038.1:0-33155 GCA_004027025.1 Myocastor coypus | reverse complement strand
TAATGTGTTGTCTAGATCTGAAATACACTAATGCTATTTTTTTCAGGATTGCATTGAAACTGTGTAACAGCTTTGGGAGTATGACCACTTTAACAATGTTATAAATTTTAAACTTGAAGAGAGTCTCTGGAATACCTTCTCAAGAAGGACCTCATAGGGAATTAGTTCCTCAGGATTAATTTCACTGTGGTTAATTGTCCTGGCACCTAGACACTAATGCAACCATGTCAAGGGTGGCCCATATACTGCTTGAGCTGGAAACCAACTTTGGAATTTTCCATATGATGCTGACTTTATTGACATGAAGAGTACAAGAGTTGTGGGGTATGGGAAGACTCCCCCCAGATTTCAGAGGAAGATCTGGAAGCCAGGAAAAGGCCCACTAAGAAGGCTGTGCATGAAGCTATGGAAAAGTTACGCTGGATACCTCCAGAAAGATGGACATGCCAAGAACATGGAACACCTGCTGGGCAAAGCTGCAGAGTGTGGGTAGCCACCACTTGAGAGAGCCCATGTGGGCTACAACCAACAAGGCTTTATGACTGTGGCTACCCATAACCTTTACTTCTTTAGAATACATATCTCACCACTAGATGGCTGGTTACAGAATATAAAGCTAAAAGATTTGACGTTTGCCTTGCTGAGTTTTGGCTTTGCTTCACTCTTGATTCCTTTCTATCCTGCTATTTATTTTGGAATGGAAATGCTTAACCTACCCCATTGTACATTGAAAGTATTTTAACTTGCCTTGTGAGTTTTATGGGAGCTCTCAGTTAAGACTACTGTGAGTCTCAGAGAAGACTTTGGAGTTGAACTTTTTGGCATTGCTGAAAATGTTAAGACTTTGGAAACTCATAAAGATGGATTAAATAAATTTAGAAATCTAAGAAGCCGGGCGTGGTGGCTCACGCCTGTAATCCCAGCACTCGGGAGGCTGAGGCAGGAGGATTGATGTGAGTTCGAGACCAGCCTAGACTACAAAAGTGAGCTCAAGGCCAGCCTGAACTGCATAGCGAGACCCTGTCTCAAAAAGACAAAAAAACAAAACAAAACAAAACAAAAACAAAAACAAACAAACAAACAAACAAACAAAAAAACTTAGAAATCTAAGCATATACAAAACTGTAGCCTGTCAATTCTTCGATATTTTTGCCAGTGTCTTACTCTCATTTAATACCATTTTTGTTTTCTTGTAAACCAACCATTTACATAAGAGAGAGAGTATAGCAATAACTAAAATTACATTAGAAGCAGCACACACCTAAAAAACCAGAATGACAGGCATTCCAAGCATAGTTTTAGTGTTACACATTGCTATCCTCAGCGTGATAAACCTTTTGGAGGTTCTTAGGACCTTTATCTAATTAATGCTGTCCATGATTTTGCTCCTGTGGTGTTTCCTGTGTTTTCTGCTTGCAGTCCCTTCATTGTTTAACGTATAAGTCCTTGATTTCCATTCAGCAGTGTTATGCCTTTCCATTTTTATTTCTTCTTTTGGGTTCTTACACTAGGGAGACTACATGATATTTACACATGTAGGTCTGCTTTATTTCACTTATGAGTATATGCTTAGATTTCTAAATTCCTGTGTAAAAATGTGTAACTTCTTTTATCACATTCTATGAAGATTTGTTAGAATATTAATGATTGATAGATAATAACAATTCCAAGTTAAGCCTAAGATGTTTGATACTCAGAAAGACAGTTATGTTAAGCTAAAGTACCTATGTTATACAGTAAGCTTTTATTCTGGAGAGTTAAGAATATAAGTTTACAGACCAAAAATTGGAGAAAAAGAAGGGCCACAAGGATAGCCAATATTTTGGCCCTAGCCTTTCAAGGTCAATGAGGACTCAGGACATAAGAGAATCTATGCGATAACATCCTATAACTCAGTGGTTTCCAAAAGTTTCTGTTCAATGAGGTTATGGGGCTACAGAAGAAAGACACTGAAGATATACAGTGTGCCTAAGGAGAGTCTCCTAAAGAGAAAACGTTCTCTCCGACTTTCACATAGAGCAAACTGATCATGCAATGGCTGTGACTCATCCAGATGACTGACACTGACAAAAGTTCCACAAAGCAATGTACATACATGGTTTCAAAGTAAACCCTGAGGGGATTTGACTGACTTTGGGAGATATAAAAGTTACATGTTTTGTTATGCTGGTCTTGATTTAATTTGGCCTTAACCACTTAGCAGAAAAGTTTAACCACAAGGCATAAAACATAAAGCTAGAATAGTATGCTGAGCCATAAAAGGCTTAAATCAACAGCTTCCATCATTGCCAGTTTTGCCAATAACCCACTGCAGCTGGGTGTGGTGGCTCACGCCTGTAATCCCAGCACTTGGGAGGCTGAGGCAGGAGGATCAGTGTGAGTTTGAGACCAGCCTGGACTACAAAAGTGAGTTAAGGCCAGCCTGAACTGCATAGTGAGACCCTGTCTCAAAAAGACAGGAAAAAAAAAAAATAACCCACTGTGATTATGGAACATTGGGTTATGTCTTGTCTTAGTTCCTTTTCTCTCGTTGCTGGAACAAATACCCAACAGCCAAAATGAAGAAAGGATTGGTTTATTTAGCTCACAGTTGCTGGAGGTTTCAGTCCATATTTGGCTGGCTCCAAGGCTGAGTGGCACGTGGCAGAGAGCAGCAGTTTATGGCAGCGGAACAGCAACAATCGTGACAGAGGCAACCAACTGATCAGCGTAGCAGAGCAACAGTGCTAGTCTGTCCCTGTGTCTCTCTTTATATTACATTCAGGCTCTCTGCCTTAGCCTATCTGCCTCAGGCCACACCTATAATTCCCAGAAGTACTCAGACTGATAATCTCATCAGTACTAAAACACATAATCCCAGTGAATCATGAGTCAAATCTCAGTCTATAGGAGTCCCTGCCCCATGATTGCATGAGGCTTTGGGGAGACAAATAGATATAAACCATCACACCTAGTATGGCCAATGGGAGCCAAGAGGTAAGATCTGCTGGAGCCTTCTGAGAAACGTCTCCTCCAAGCCCCTGAAGGTAACCAAGACAAAAGTCTCTTTTTGGAGATGATGCTTTTGCTACCAGCATGGTGCTTGAACTCTGGCAGCCATGTATACATGTATAACACATATACAACTACTTTCTTTTAGTTTAATGAGAAGAAATTTTCTATACCAATAGTGACTAGAAAAATTATCATGTTTACACCCTGTGCTGTGTATAATCACTAGGAGGACAATAATATGCATTGTATCAAATACTGGAAATGTATTACTAACGTTTTGAAACTGTCACACTGTTATTTTTTATTAAATGCAATAAAAAAGATGGACTAAATGCATTTTACATAATGAGATGGACATGAGCCTTTGAATAGACCTAGAGTGGAATCTCCTGCTTTGATCTAAAATGTTCCCCAAAAGTCTTATGTGTAGTGGGTTGGGAGAGGGAGCTTTGCAGTTGTGATTGCATCCTGAGGGCCTATACTCATCAGTGAATTGGTCCATTGATAAATACTTCTTGGCCAAGTGTGCTGTTAGGAAATAGGATTATGATATATCTTTGGAGGCTATGTCTCTCTTCCTGGTTCACCCTTCTATCTGGTTGTAGATGCTATGGGTTAAGTAGCTTTCCTCTTTCATGCCCTGCCTCCATGATGTCTCTGCCTTCAAATTAGCCAACCATAGACTGCAATTTTGAACAACTTAAACCTCCCTTTCAATTATGGATGATAGATATTTTGTCTTACAACAAGAAAGCTGACTAATATGTAGCCAATATAGGTCTTTAAAAAATCTTTTTCATGTATCATAGCTCTTTTAAAATAAAACTCATTTCTCCTTAAGTTTACACAGCATTGTGTAAAATATTAGTCATGCAGCTCCTACAAAAAAATGCAAAGCATATTTTAAACTTCTATAAATGATACATATGAGGCAAATCAAATCCAAAGTTAGTATAAAAATGGTCTAAGTTACTGTTGTGTAGACTGAGAGCGAAATTCTCTTCTGTTGTTTGTACAGATATTGTGCTAATTAGAAATTTCATTTCTGAGTTTGTGCCCTTTCTAATCAATATGATTTCAGCACAATGTTTAGTTTCTCCAAGCTGTAGTTTCTTCAACTTTAAAAATGAAGAAAATATGTCTACTTGATAGGGCTGTTGTGTGGAATCTATGACAATTGATAGACAATATGGTGCATGATGGCTGACAAAGAGTGGTTAATGAATGTGATCCCCATTAATATTTTAGAATAAGAGTAATTTATGGTATTTGAAAATTTAGATAAATGGAGAAAGTGTAAAGGTCCTCTTTTATGGCACAGAGTGGAGGCACACCTATAATTCCAGCACTTGGAAAGCTGAAGCAGGAAGATAGCCATTAGCTTGGGGACATGCTGGGTTCCATAGTGAGTTCAAGGCCAGCTTGAACTGCTTAGTGAGACCTGTCTCATGAAACCAACTACCTTAGCAAACTATTCCAGACTAAGAGTGACAACAATAAGCAACACAGTCAAAATCATTTCCTCTGTGATACCTACATGTCATTCAACAAGGTGTATATTTTCTGAAAAAAGGAGGGACAGTCCTATCTTTGGTAATATGAGCACAAATCCAAAAGTATGGCTGAAGTAGGACTTGCAGAGACATCCCTTAAGAGTTTTAGCCTTAAACATTGGTCTTCTGGAGAAAGTGATGCAGTTCTTGGAAAAATCTTATATTTCCCTATAGCATTTCCTAACTGCTGCTAAACACTAAGTTGGAATGCATGTATCCAACATCCAGTTTTGACAATCTGGACTATTTTTTATGACACAGGAGAAAAGTCATTCAGAAATCTCCAAATGTTGAATTTAGAACCAATCATAAATAATTATGAATCCATAATTATGTGCATATTATTGGCCATGTCGTTTCTTTCCTGGTCCTCCCATGCACATAAATAAATGCAAGAAGTTGAACTACATGATTCTCACAGCTTTCTTACTGCTTACATTCTAAAAGTCTATGCAATTCTATTCTATGCAGCAGTCAGAGAAAGTTCTTTATTTTATGGAGTTCTCCCTTTTCTCCTTTGTCCGTCTGTCTGTCTGTCTGATTTTTAAAGGATGGATCATTTACTTCATTTAAGAGCATTATAGCTAATTTACTCAAGACTAGTTTCATTTATAAGTTTAAAATTTTTATTAGTGTGTTTGTTCCACATAATAATTACTTCCATCCTGGGGAATTGACACATTTATATATCCCATCTTGATCATATTTATTACCCTTTCAATTGTTTATTAACTGAACAACTAAACTAGAATTTACTATTTTAAAGCAATATCTGTTATTTTCTACTTCATAGGGTAAAGTGAAGTGGATCTAAGTTCTGTGTATAATGGCAATTTCTTTGGGGAAGTTAGAGAGTAGTTCGTTTTTCTGTTTTTAATAGCATTTCCCATTTGATGTATAAGTGACAGGAAGCTTCTGTTTCTTTGGTTGAGTTCATTATGGATTGAATTTACCATCAATTTTGTTTTTAATATGAAAGACTAGAGAATTTGTAAATTCTGTTCATAAAATATTCTTTTTTAGTATTTCTTCCAATGATTCCTACCCATACTTGGACTTATTTGTAACATTTTAAAATGAAGTTTGGTCCCTCACTTGAGGACATTTGATATTTCTAAAGGTGAGCATGAGCATTTCTTCTAGGTTCATTTTCTTTAGTCCCTTTACAAGCCCAATTAGGTGGCATTCATTGATTCTGCTAGATCACATGACATAAATCTGCTCCTACTCTGATATGTCTCACTCCTACCGTTCTTTGCCTACCTCTACTTCCAGACCTTAGTGTAGTATATGAAAGAAGGCTTTATAGTTACTGAGGCTACAGGAAATTCCATGAGTGAGAAATGACTTTTTTTTATCTACATTACTTCTCTCAATACAATAATTTCCCAGTCACAGAGTTTTTTCTTTTTTAAAAAAAATTTAAAAAATCTTTTGTTTATTTGGTAGAGGGTCTCACTATGCAGCTTGAAGTCGTAGTGCCCCTCCTGTCTCACTATCCTCAGGTTACAGGTGTATGCCACATGCCTAGTTTTAGTGGCTGGCATGGCATGTGATATTCAGGGATCAAATCTGGGGATCAGTCTGGGACCTTGTGCTTGTTAGGCAGGCGGTTAGACTACCAAGCTATCTCCACAGCCCCCAGGTTTTTTTTCTTAACCTATAAAATGAAAAACATTTCGTTGCTAAGATGATAAACTAAACACACATGTTTAAAATATCGATGGGGTGATCAGTAAAGTTTAATTTTTATTTTCTTCTCACAGCTGATCCTTCCTTTGGCATAAAGCCCAAAATTTTATGACCAATGGTGAACAAAAAATGTAGAACGGTGATAAATGAAATAGAACTGCCTCAATAGAGGCCATGTTCTTGTGAGTCTGCCTTCCAGCCCCCAAATTTATTTTTCTATTAGAGGAGTAACTATGTGAAGAGAAAAGAAAGAAGCATTTGCAGAGTTTTGGCTTCTCTGAGCCCATTTCCCCATTTGTGGTGCAAATACATAGGGCCTGTGTTTCTTGCATCATTAAATTAACCTTTGAAGATGTAATGATATAAGGAATGTTAAAAACAGCTCCCAGCAAAACATTTTATCTGGGAAAATCTGCAGATACAGGAGTTACATTGAAACATTGTGCATTGACTTCTATAAGCCAGAAGCAAAAATTTAGACCTTAGTAATTTTGGTGATAACTAATTCTGGAGTTGGAATCAAAACAAGAGCGTCTTCATAAGTACAGAATGACAAAGAAACAAGTTTCCTCTTCTTTACTTTTGGTTCCTAATTTAAGCCAAACCCCTTAATTCTCCAAATTTTCCTCTTAACTATTTCTAATGTGAGTCTTATTGTGACTAATTTGACTAAAAGCTGGACCAGTGTAGACCCTGAAGGCCCTAACCTATGAAAGGAAACCTCTTGATATACTACTTATAACACCAGCACTCTCAGAGGCTGAAGCAGGAGGCTTGCAAGTTTGGGTACACCCTGGGGGATGTAACAACTTAGCAAAAGACCCTGTTTTAAAATAAAGGGGCCTGAAGATGTAGCTCATTATGAATGCCATAAGTTCAGCTCAGTTTCTAGTGTATGTGCACAGCTACGCGCATGTGCGTGCGCGTGCACGCGCGCAAGCGTGCGCGCACACACACACACACACATACACACACACACACACACACACACACACACACTCATTCCCACATAATTCATCCTCCAGTGAGTGATAATAAACATGGTTTGCCAGTCTAGCAATAGCTACTAGGAAATTAATCTTTACTATTCTTTTACTACAACTTCATTTCTGCCTGAGGATTTCTGTACCCATAAGTCTGTGGGTTAGTTAGGCAGTTTCTTAATTTGGGATTGGATAACCTGTGATCATCTTTTAAATTAGGATGGTTAGTCTAGGATGCCTCAGCTAGGAGGTCTTCATCTTCTTCATGGTCTCTCACATTCTAACAAGAGATCTCAGGTCTATTCCTTTGGTGGCCTCAGGGCTCAAAGACTGGCAAGAGAGCAGGCCTCCACACACCAGTACTATTCAAGTCTCTATACCATGTTTGCTAACATTTCATTGGCTAACGCAGGTTATATATTCTATCCAGATTGAAGAGAAAGAAAAAATAGTGTCTAGTTCTTCAATGGAGGATCTTCAATGTTTTGTCACTGGGACATCTTTGGAGACACGAGCCAAATATATGACTTGAGAAGTTTAAATGAAAGCAATAACACACTAATTTTATGTTTCTCTTACAAACCCCCAAGTATAGGTCCTTTATAAGAAAAAAAGATTCACAGGTCTGGAGATTCAAGAATATGTGCTTGGCTGTGGTGAGACTTCATAGTGTGTAGCTTCACTATAATGGGAGCATGTGCAGAAAAGATTCTAGGGAAAGACAAAAGGCATACCAGGGTCATGGGACATGCCAAGTTTGCTTATAGAAGTTTTCTCACATAAGACTTCAGAGAAAGTAAGAATGTATGAAAGTAAGAAAGTAAGAATGCTACCTTAGGAAAGCATTATGTCTTTATAAAGACCTAACCTTCTGTCCCTAGGCCCCAACTCCAATATCCCAAGCACTGGAAGCTTAGCTTCCACCACATGGCACTTTGGTGTACAAACCACATCCAAACTGTAGCAGGTCATTTTCTTTCTCCTTTGGGAATTGAGCAACACTTTCAAAGGGATCCCCTGACTATCTCTGGTCCTTTGCTCAGCTTAAGACCTTCATCACTATGTCAGGAAGTTTTCTGTGTCAGTATTAGAGCTTCTGCACAGTGCCTCAGAAATTGGTACAAAAATCCAAGAGCAAAGGCCATTGTATATGTGTGGTTGTGAAGTAGTCCTGGCTAAATTGTGTCACACAGAGACAGCTTAGAGCCCATCCTCATTGTACTACATGCACTGGGAAAAAGAGACTGAGGAGGAAAAAAATCAGTTATATTTGCATATATGTAAAACAATAGCAGCAGAATGCATTCCCCTAATCATAGAAAAGGAATGGAGGCAAGCTTGCAGCGAATAGCTTTGATCTCATCTTTACAACAGTCCTTTGGTACGATGTCAGGATCAGATACCAGGCTCTGGAAGGATCATGGTGGACAAAGGAAAATTAATCTCTTCTTTTGGGGAACTTTGGGTCTAGTGAGGTGGAAAGACATTTCAAAGTATATTCAAATAGATGTATACATAGGCACATAAATACATAAACTGAGCTATAAAGAAAAGGCAAACAAAGCCTAAGATAGGGCAGCAGGTGAAGGTATTTAATTTAGACCAGATAGTCACAGATGACCTCCTTGAGAAACTGCTATTTCAGCTAAGAATCCAGGATTGAGAATAGAAGGATCCTATCATTTAGATGAGAAAAGCCAGAGGTAAATTAGGATGGACTAAAGCAATAGCTAATATAGAATTAAGTCACAAGAGAATGCACAAGATCATATACTGAAAAAGAAGAAAACTAACACATTATATGTAAAATATTTGATCTTAAAGCCCCATCCAAATTTTTTAGTTGTTTTCCTTTTATCATACTGATGGATTAAAACAAAAAAAATAGTTTAGGAGGACATCTGCTTTAAATTACATCCTGTTTTAGGGGCTGTGTTTCATAAACAGAATAAAAAACCAGAAGTATAGCATAAAATTTCATAAGTTAAAGACCACACTTAATCATCAGCTTATGAACTATCAGAAACATATGAACAAATTTTATGGAGTCTGTCAGCGCCACGTCGTGAGTTTACAGTATGTTAAAATTAGGAATAACAAATAAAATAATCTGTAGGAACTAAGGAATGAGTGCTCAGGAATCACTGTGTTGTAAGGGTTTGTGCAATGTGTCTCAACCTAGCTGAGTTTCTCCATTGGAGTTAGCATATTCTCACTCTTGAAGAGGATCATGATGCAGTATACAAAGTTTGATCATTTTCACCAGTGTTCATGTTCAGAATAAGATTCTTTGCCCTGGTTTGTTAGTCATAGCACTGCTGACGTTCTGAGCTGGGTAATTCCTTGCTGCGAGGTGCTGCGTTAGTATTAGAAGGAGCTGGGCAGCATCCCTGGCCTCTACCCACTAGATGCCAGTAGAACACATGTCCCCTTAGGCCGAGACCAAAAAAAAAAAAATTAAAAAAAAAAAAAATAAATAAAAAATCTCCAGATTATTCCAGCTGTCCCCTAGGGGGCAAAATTATCTCCAGCTGAAAACTTCTATTCCTGCCTTCACTTATCAGAGAATATGAATTTTACTGTTGCTTCTTATTGACTCTAGATTAGGAAAATGCTTACTGATATGTTTTAGTATCTCATACAGGGTAGAGAAAAATAATCAGGTTTACTAATGACCTATTTTATCTAATTTTATGTATCCTAAAACAATGTAATTGTTTTAGAACCTTAATGTTTTCTGCAAAATTTGGGAAAGTAATAAAAGGTTTGTAGCATGACATTTCAAGTATGATTATATTGCTACCAAAATGTCCACTGAATAGATATGAATTTACCAAATATAAGATGATTTCTTGCAAATATTGCTGGAACTTTTTTTGAAAAAGGGCATTCACTAATTTTGAATCAGTTATGCTAGGTACCCCTGTTATGGTTTGTGTCTAGTTGTCCCCTCAAAGCCTCATGTAGTCATGGGGTGGACTTCTAGAGATGTGATTAATTCATGGTCCAATGCTGGGGTTATGGGTGTGAGAGCCACACCTGCCCTGGGGGAGATAACCTGGATGCAGTACAAGGAAGGGAGAGAAACTTGCTGCCTGCTTCTGTCGCCACTGGCGTTGCTCCTGCCTTTGCTCTTGGCTGTTTTCTGTCTCTATGGATGGTTGCCCTCTGCCATGTGCCACTCTGGCTTGGAGCCAGCCAAAATTGTGAGCTAAATGAACCTCTGCTTCCTTGATTTTGGATGTTAGTATTTCATCCCGGGAGCAAGAGAACTACCCCCCCACCAAAAAAAATTGAGCAAAGGAAACTACTTAGCTAAGCAATGCATAGTAGCCTTAGAATACCTCATAAAAAAGTGTCTGAATACATTATAGTATGATCACTTTGTTCCCTTTTATGAATATCCCAGAATGGAGCCATTATATTTACAATTGGAATTTGAGACTTTATCCTGTGGCACCCATACATGCCACTCTGTTGCTCAGTGAAAAACACTGCAATATAAATTATTCGTATTTTAATAATGCAGAGACAATTAAATGATTTAATCAGATTAAAAGGATTTTTCAAAAGTTCATTTTCTGAGGTTGCTTCTGAGACAAAGTGAATTGTACTAACTGCTACCGCTAACATAATAAAATCATGAGAAGGGCCTGATTTACACAATGAAGGTTAGCAGTGCACTGATGATAAATTAGCAGGGGGTTGATAAGGTGCTTACATGACCTATGACCATTTAGCAAAGTGTTTACATCAGAAATAGAAGACTCTGTCAATGGAACAGTTACAGGTCATTAGGAATGACAAATGGAAAATCTGTCTGACCCTGGCATAGCATCGACGAAAGAGACCCACTAGCCATGGGAAACAGTGTAAATCAGATGGTTTCTCAAATAAAGCTGATGCATTGTTAAAAGGACCCCCACCAATAGGCTGTTACTGAGAGAAAGAAGATGTGGAACAAAGAAATAAGGCAAAAAGAGACTTTTTATTTAGTTTCCTCTGAGTTCCTTTGTATTTAACACGTTTTCCCATCTATCATCAGGAATTATGCTTATAATAATAGCAATGAAATATTGGAGCTTCTATGACATGCATTGAAAAATTCATACAGAGCAGTTGACAGTGTTGCGCTTGTAACAATATTTAATTGAATATTTAATTGAATTAAAGAAATACACTCAAGTAGAATATATAGCATTATGTTGTTTCATCTGCCATTTATTTGTAGCAATCTTTTTGTAAGTCACTTTGATAAGACAAACACAGCTTGCTCTGAAGTGTAAATGACAGCTGAATCATTTTTTTTTTTCTTTGCATTGGGGATCAAACCCAGGGCCTCATGAGTGCAAGACAAACACTTTACCATTATATCCCCAGCCCATTTGAGCTTTATTATATTGCATAACAGCTATGGAGGCTAAAGCTATGTACTTTTACTCTTCTGAAACATAAACCAAACAGAAGATATTCTCTCAGACCCTACAGCCAAAGCCCACAGGTGGCCGTTGGTGTTTTCCACTGGTCTGTTTATTCTTGCTGCATTTGTATTTCTTTCCAGGTTGTGTTATCCAGTCTCCTATACTTTTGTAGAGCTGAACAGCAGTCTTAGAAAACAGGTTAAGAGTCATGTGGAAGTGTGAGTGCAGCGAAAACTGTGCTGTTGGGAAATAACTCTGTTGTCTTTGCAGGGAAGACCCTGAACCCCCAGGTAGTCATGTACTGACTCTAGATGTTATGCCACACTGTCATAGCAGTATTATATAGCATGTGTATTAGAGAATTATGAGAGATCTTGAGTAAAGGGAGAGTCAAAGCCTACCCTGTCCCACCTTCTTGGCTTCTCAATCTTTTCTTTAATGTATCTGTCAAATGTTCTTACTTAGCTTTAACACAAAGCAATGATGGCAACATGTTGTACAATTAAGAAAGCATAAGACAAGACTGAGGATGGTACATACATGAAATACCCACCCAGGATGGTATCTATCCATCAATCAATGCATTCAGCACACTTTGGTATGGCCTGGTGCTCCTTTCTAGTCTGATCTACACCTACACTATTTTTGCTGCTTACTAATCTAGCAGTCACAGCAATGACGAAAGTAAAGTTTACCTCACACTTTTTCTTGAGCAGCCATGCTACCTTCTAAGTTTTACCAGGGAACTTAGGGAATCTATGGCAGCTGTTTCGACAAAAAGTTCCAGAAATATTGTTTGAGCCAATTTAAAATTCATGTCAAAAGTTCCTACTTCCTCATCCTTTCTGAATTCAAGATAAACTACTATATGACTTCAGTTGAAAACAAAAAAGTTCAGTGTACTTTTAAGAACCCCTGTTCACTGAGATAAGAATAAAAATGATATGTTTTTAAATACTTCCACAAGAAATGAACTAAAATGAGAGCACGTCCCATATGAGGTCAGTTCCCTTGTATGGGACATTTATGAATTTTCTTGTATGGAAAATTAGTGAATTTTCCAGAGGTTCCTTATAGGAAGCAACTGTAGATCGGTGGTTCTCAACATGCGCTCCTCAAAGCTCTCCTCATAACACCTGGGAATCTATTAGAAATGTCGAGTCTTGGGAGAGGTCCAGCAATCTCTATGGCAATATGTTCTCCAGTCTATTCTGTGCACACTGAAGTTTGAGAAGCTGAAATAAAATCAAGTGGTCATGTTCAGTCTTCCTATGGTCCTCGGTTAATAATTGTGATAAGGACTATGATTTTAACAGGTAACTCTCTGAGCACTTCACCATCCCCTTAGGCCTCATTCTAACTACCATAAGGAATTATGCTATTAATCTTCACTGGAATACTCATTAGACACAAAGGATGCTCATTCCCAGGTTTGGAGTGAGATAACTAAATGGAAAGTAAATACATAACTTGCTCAAGGTTAGCCAGTAATTTATGGAGTTGGCCTAACTCAACAAGTGTAGCTAATATGCACACCCACCCATGTGCAGACACACAGGCAAGTGCGTACACAACCTCTTTTTTCCCAAGATCATGGCATACTGCCTTCTAGAATTAAGAACAAAGAAATTTCTCAATTGAAATTTTATTTCTATCGCACAAAATTACTTTTGTCCTCCGAACCTAACATGAGGCATCTGCTTAGGCCACTGCCTAAGAGCCAACCCTCTGACCCCTCGACCACATCCTGACTGTCCCTTCCAAATGTGTAAGAGTTCTAGAGACAAAAATCTCTAGGATATTTCAGAGTGATTTTTCTCTCACATGAGTGTGCTTTTTTATCTGCTCACTGTGTATAAAAATGGACCCTTGCCAGAATTATAAACCATAGTTTCAAAGCATCAAGAGGCACTCTAAGGTATCTACACCACTGTAACTCCAAGTGGGGTACCCAGGTTGGCACTATCAGTGTATTCTGGATGCTTGCTAGTGGTACTGAATCTCAGGCATTACCTCAAGCTGCTGAATGAGAACCCTTATTTTAGCAAGATCTCCAAGGGATTCTATATGCACAAAATTTGAAAAGTGCTGGATTAACTAGATACACCCTCCCCCATTTTACCTGAAGAGACTTAAGTGACCCATTCAAGGTCATTAATTTAGTTAAACTAGAACTGACTACCAATTGAAAATACTTTTCTTCATGTGCCTAAAGCCTTCTGTGGTGCTATAAAAATAAGGTTAGCTAAAATCATCGACAGCTACTTTTTTCTGGATATGATACTAATAACTTTACATAGAGTATCTTGCATAGATTGTCCTTCACACATCCTACCAACTGAGTGTTATCTCTGTCTTTTACCTAATAGGAAAACTGAGGCCAAGAGGTGTTTAAATATGTGCTCTACATCATGCAATTTCAACTAATAAATCCAGGATTGTGACCTGTATAACGATCTCTGTCTCTTGGGTCTCTCTCTCTCTCTCTCTCTCTCTCTCTCTCTCTCTCTCTCTCTCTCTCTCTCTCTCTCTTTCTCTCTGCCATTGAAGAGAGTAATGCATAAGATGGAGTCATTCTGCTTATTTTTATTGTTGTTAATCTCAGTAATAACATCACTTCATGGCAACTGTCTAGAAAAGAAAGCAGGTCTCTCACCTTCTACTCATCTTTTCGTTTACACATTGTCATACCTTGCAGTCCTCCTTTTTAACCCATATTCCATCACCTTGGGAGTCTTGATTTCCAATCATTAGGGCTTAAAGGTGCAGTCCCTGGATACAGAGTTAGAAATCTCTGTGTGTATTGATGGTATAGTGGTGAGCGTAGCTGCCTTCCAGTGTTGGAAAGATCAAGCACTACTGAGCTCGCTTACTCAAAAGGTAAAGGAAAAAAGGTGTCTTCAAGAGATCTATACGTTAGGCAAAAATGGTTACTCATGCTTTCTTGATAATCCAGGATAGAAGACATTATTTCCAGTAAAACTTTTTTCATCCCAATCAGCATAACATCTGAAATGTAACCTAAGAGTAAGTTGGAAATGGACTGTTACGTTCCAATATAGTTATAAAAGTTCTACTTCTTTATAACACCTTTAAAAAAGGTATCTGAATGTTTCAAAGGAAAATGATTTTCCTTATGATGAGCTTCTACATCTCTTTAACACTATGCACATGTATTCCACAATCAAAAATATGGAAAAGGCCCAGGTCTAGAAAACACCAAGATTCAATATGATGTTTAAGTTTAGATTTGGGCTAACAATTAGATATTATGGAAAAATATTTCATTTTCACACTGTTTTTCAGAATTTGACAAGGTATAATGGTCAACTACATCCTACTTTTGCTGGGGTCACTGTGGAACTAGCTAGTAATGACCTCTTTGGAAGTCTTGGCATGTGAGTCATAGTTGATATCATTGCACAGATCTGTAACATTCCCACAGGAAAGTGCGCTACGATTTCGTTGATATCTGAAAGCAAATACAGCCCTGTTATTGATGTCTCCATACAGTGTGTGCATATTTGGTTCCATATGTACACACAAATGGACACACGAGGCCTTTCATTCTAAATATCTTCTGTTAAACTCCAAGATCCTGAAGGTCAGAAGCCTGCCTTATTTATGTTTCAGTTATGCTTATTATAGTAACATGTTTTCTTGCCTTAATAAATGTTTGCTGAGCTGAATACCACACCTTCACTACATATATCTGAAAATTCTGTTGTGAACTTTCTCTCGTGGGAAATGGAAAAGATTTGTGGGCTTTGTAAGGTTATAATTTTCAATCTTCTGATTTTTATGTTTTTAAGGTTTGACCATAATGTTATATAGTTCTGATTTTATTTCTTTGTTTTTTTTTTTTTTAAAGCAAAGTGAATGAATTGTGATTGAGCCATGAAACCCAGTTGCTTGCATATGTAACAGGGCTTTTAAATTACCATATAAACACAGCTGCAGTTTTCCAGTCTGCAGGCCTTCAGAAACATGTGGATTGCTGGGTGGGGTTATTTGGAGCTCTAAATTTAAGTGCACTATGAGCTGTGATAGACAATCATTCCATCGTATTTAAATCTCTGGGCAACTATAAAACTAGAATGAGTCAAGTTTCTTATCTATGCACAAATCTGAACAAGCAAGTCTAGCTTCTGTCTTAAATCTTGACGGATTATACTTCATGGTGTGTCATTGGCTGTTGAATTTACAAAGCTACCAGAATGGTCTAACAGAGCCTATATTTAGATCATCTCATTGTAGAATCTATTTTAAAAATCAAAGAAATTGATAATAAACCACATCTTCTTACATAGCAAATAACCTCCTGTAGAAAAATAGATGAAAACATTTATTTTTATATTTTTTTTCTGTCCATACATACAGAAGCACAAATACATACTAAAAGTTCTGTGTGTGAACTTTAGATTAAAAAACAATGGAGAAAGATAAAGTTTAAAATCCCAGGCTCCCATATTGCACAGGAATGATATTTCTATAGAAGCTTATTTACTGAGCTTGTTAAATTATTAACAAGAAATATGCTCAATGATTTAAATTGTGATTTCATAAGACATATTCAATGCTGTCTCTATAATATTCTTAATATTTAAGAGGTCTTTAAAAGAACAACTGATGGAAGACAGAATTGTATTTTGTGTCTAGGTTTTTGAGCTATTACACTGTAGTAAATCAAATCAGGAAAGTTTTACTTAGTAAATGGAGTGGAAGATATTACTGTTAATTCAGTTAATTAAATAGAAAATTTGACTTAGAATCAAAGTGGCCATTTGACCTTTTTTCATCTTTTTTTTTTTTTGGTCTTTTTGAGACAGGGTCTCGCTATGCAGTTGAGGCTGGCCTTGAGTTCACTTTTGTAGCCCAGGCTGGTCTCGAACTTGCACCAATCCTCCTGCCTCAGCCTCCCGAGTGCTGGGATTACAGGCGTGCGCCACCACGCCTGGCTACCTTTTTTCATCTTAAGGCAAGCTGGATGTAGAAGAGAGGGACAAACGTCAGGATTGATAACCTGTATTTATAAATTATCTGCTCTGTAGAATAACCTCAGCATATGATAAATTTAAGTTCTTTTCTCTGGTTAACCAATACTGTTCTGGATTATTTTCTTCCATCATTACTTAAGAAATTAAATTTAAATACTATGGTGAACCCAAACAACACTGAAAAATAAACACTGTCACAACAGACAAAACCAGAACAGGCAACCTATCCTTTGGTCCTAGGTAAACTTGAAGTAGTGATCATAACAGCTAATAATGTTTTGATTGTTTTACCACCAAGAAAACTTACAACTGAGAATCAATTGTTTTTAAGAGGTTTGTTTTCTGTTTCCTTCAAAGATGTTATGCTTACTTCTAGCATTTTTTCACACTACCTTGTTAATGCATGCAGCCATAAAAATTTATTTTTTTATTATATTAATATTTGATTTTCCATGACACAAATGCATCAAATATGTAAGATCCAGAAAAAAAAATCTATCACTTTCTACTGGTTTTTATTAGCAAAGAAAATCACCATAAGAATCCTTTGTGTGGGGCCTGAGAAATAGCTCAGTAGAATAAGGACTTGCCTGGCAAGCTCAAGGTTCTGAGTTTAATCCCATGTACTGAAAAAAAAAAATGCTCTGTGTCATCAGTAGTAAATCAAATATAATCAGTACCTCACCTGGAACTGGATCAACTTATAGGGTTACCTGTTAGGGACCCTCCACTTGTACAGAGGAAGAAAACTGAGATTCCCAACATGGAAACGACTGATATCAAACTGTTGTAATTCTCCAAAATGAAACATTTGCATGTACTTCCATCTTTCTAGAAACTGGATCGTGTCTGAATATCTTCTTTCCCTTCTGCCATGGTCATAAAATTTTCTATCAGGACAAGTGACTGCCCCAAAGGAAAACTTCAATGTCCAACGCTGCTTGCAGCTTCTGTAGCTCAGGTGAAAATGTTTTGGACAGGTGTGGTGACTGACTGCGTCTGGGCTATTTCCTCATGCATTGCCCCTTTTAAAAAAAATTAATATTATTCTTTCCCTTTCCCTGCACACTGAGACATTTGCGAAGTTTTCAGAACTGGAACATCCATATTTGGGGGTTCCAGAAAGAGAGACTGCTCCCAGAGCAGCAAAAGAGCAGAGAATTAACTTTTCATGAAGAGTCTTATAAGTTAGATTTCTAGACACTTGAATGAGAGAAGATGAACAAAGCAAAAACAACTTTGTCATTTAAGCAATGTTTAGGGTCATTTATTATTATTATCATTATTATTATTATTATTATTATTATTATTTTGTATTATGGCCGGCTCAACATGCCCTGAGGGAGGGGCTGGCACAACATGTGGTACCAGGGATCAAACTTCGATCTCTGTGGTTGCCTAAGGTTTCCTAAGCAGGTGTTTTAGACCACTGAACTATCTTGCCAACCCCATTTATTTATTTATTTGTTTCTCTATTTATTTATTTATTTATTTATTGCAGTAACTAGGGATTGAACTCAGGTCCTTGTGTTTGCCAGGCAAGCGCTTATTCTACTGAGCTATCTCCCTAGCCCCAGCTATCTCCTCAGCCCCTGTTTTTTTCACTCCTACTAGACCCAATCTTAAATCCTAGTCTGCTGTGTGAGAGCCTGGCCCATGGACAGACCTGCAAGGATGTTTAGAACACACCTGCACAATCTAAGAGGCATGCCTGACACCTTTCCCTCCACTGATATCCAGCACAGCTTTGAGCCCTGTTGGCTTTATCTCCTGATATCTCTCAAATCTGTGCACTTATCTTTGTCTCTCTCCACCCATGTGAACTGAAGCTCCTGCCTTGTCTTGTTCAGATTATAATAATTTCCTCTGCTATATCTAAAATGTACTTTTGTTTCTTTTATAAGAGAGATCCCGGGTAGGTTTTTTTTTTTTTTTTGACATATCCTATAGGCTCCATTTCTCTGGTCTCATTTCATCTTTTTTCATTATCTCCACTCTCCGGGATCCTGATTTTGCATCCTACCTCCTCTACTCAGAAGCTTCAGTCCTCCCTTTAACTCCCACTCAGGATGACTGACCACTTTGTAGAGCCTTTCCCTATGATTCTTACAGCACCATCTGGTTTTCTTCATGTGTATTTAGCACTTTGTCTCTCCCATGAAATTGTAAGGCCCAAGAAGGTAGTCACTGTAAGTGGTTTATGTACACTGTACACACTATGTCTAGCCTACTGACTGGCCAGGGTCATGAGAGGTACTTAATAACTCATCCAGAGGTACTTGCTGGATGAGTAGGTGATTGTGAAAAATCCACTGTTGGAATCTTGAAAATCAGTGGGCTAGCGGTGCCTAAGTGTTAAAATACAGTCAGAGGGAGAAAGGAGAAAACGGGTGGAGAGGTAAACACAGAAATGTCAACTACCACAGAAAATATTTTGTATTTAACTTTAGAATAAGCATGAGCTCATTGAATCAACCAAATTCTAAGATAAACTTACTTAAAGGATTAAATGGACTCAGAGCTTGAAACTTATTGTCTCCCTATTCATATCTCAAATTTGAAATGTAATAATTAGATTGTCAGTCCTAAAAGTAATCCAAAGATTCCTGGGGAGAGGGGAGTCCCTTAGATGATTTTTGGGATCCATAAAAGCTTCCCTATTCTGATCAGGATGAAGCAGGACTTTCTTCATACATTTCTGTTCAAACTGTACACTACAAAAGTTTGAGTGAAGAAATATAAGATTCCAGCTGTCTCAAACTAGATATTAAAGAAAACTTACAAAGGCATAAGACTCTTGAGTACTTTTATTGTTTCTGAAGGTAGAATTATTCTTAATAAAAGTGTGTTTCTTGGGCTGATGAGATGGGTCAGTGGTCTAAAGCGCCTGCTTAGGCAAGCTTAGGCAACTGCAGGGACCTCGGTTTGATCCCCAGCACCACATGCTGTGCCAGCCCCACCCCCAGGGCAGGCTGAGCAATAATAATAATAATAATAATAATAACAATAATAATAATAGTTCTAAAATGTGTTTCTTTACCAGGTAACTCAAGGGTCTGTTACCTAAGGATCACAGACATGTACTCATGAAGGTAAGCAATGAAAATTTCAATTGTATTTATAGCAGCTCTCCGTTCCTTGAATTAACACCTGAGCTCTGCTTATTTTCAGTTCAGCAGTGCATTAGATTCTTGTTAGAACATGAACCCTACTTTGAACTGCACTGGAAGATTCGAGGTTGCCCACTCCTTTGAATCATGCTGAATTCATTGCCTTCCAACCCCATCTGGGTAAAAATTGTCCATGAAACTGCCTAGGTTCCACAAAGCTTGGGGATGGCTGGTATAATGGTTTTTCATTGCTATGTCATTGAAGTGATTTGGTAAAAACATATTAAACACTGCAATACCTTTGGTGCTATTGATGGATATAATCCACCATTCGTACCAAAGCTATTTGGTGCCTTCCATACATTTGAGAGTATATTTCCATCCTGAGACTAAAACATTTATAAACTGTTACTGAAGAATCATTCTCTGGCATAAGACTTGATCTTCTCTTGAACTGCAAATAAACAGGAAAACAGTAGTAGAAGGAACTGAGACTTGAGGGTAGTAGATGTAGGCCGTAGAAAGCAGGTGCTGCCGTTCACCAGCTGTATGAACTTGGGCCCATCAGCTAGCTTCTGAGGGTCTGCCTCCTCCTCCTCTCTAGTCTCCAGAGAAGAACACCTCAGGGCATTATTTTGAGAATGAAAGAAAAGAACACAGCTGTGTGCTGAACACAGTGGCTGTATGCCTGGTATGTATTATATGTTCATTCATATTTAATATTAACAAATTTTATACATTGACACGTGTCTAAAAAAATTTAAATGGCTTGTAAGAGGAGACGTGGTAAAAGTTCAGTAGCTAGCTCTCAGAGAAAAAAGAACTCTGCTTTTCAACATTTGCTGATTTTCACTGCACCAATACTGTCACCTTGGCAGATGTTTATTTATCTATCTTTGTTTATTTATGTTTATTTGATACAGGATCTCTCTACACAGTTCAGACTCATAGTGATCCTCCTATCTCAGTGCTGGGCTTACAAGTGTGTGCCATCATACCTAGTTTTGGGGCCAGCACTGGGGCTGATAAGGCATGTAGTACTGGGGATGGAACTCAGATCTTTGTACTCACTCACCAGGCAGGTGTCTAGACCCCTGAGCTATCTCCCCAGCCCAACCTTGGCAGATTTTAATGCCAGCTGGAGAATTTGATTGGCTTGACTGAGCTCTTGTGAATAGGCATGAGCTGCTTCAGCATACAATGTTCTGGGATAGGGAAGGAGGATTCATATGAGACAGGAGAGCAGCACAAAATACACATTACTTCAGTAATTTTGCCTTTAGTCTATACGCAGTTCCCAGTTTTCTTTTCCCTGGGATTGAATCTTTGAATCAAAGGTATAATAAAGACATCCAGGTCACCTGCCAGAGGATTTTGTAATTCTACCAGCTTAGTAATATTTGAGAGATATGATGCGTGGAAATCCTAGTTCTAATTAGGCACAGGACTAACTTAGTTTAAGTGTCCTGTAAAGAGATGTAAGACTCTGAAATGGTGCTGCACGACAGGGGATCTCAAAGGGTGGTCTTCAGCTAAGCAACCTGGTAATACCTGGTCGTTAAAAATGCAAATCATCAGATCCCACCCAGCCCTGGTGCACTGTGTGCTCTGGAAGAGTACCCTGGCAATCTGAGTTTTAATAAGCCCACTAGATAATACTATCGGTTCTTTAAAGAACCCTAGAAATCTGAAGGTCATGGTAAATAGGCTAATGTCCATGTTTGGGGGTGTGAGTATGTAGGGCCTTTGGATATACTAGGTGAGTGAGGTACAATAAACTGAACTGGGTGCAGTGGATTCTGATGACTGGTGCGTGCATCCCTTGCCCTCTGGTTGGCTACAGGTTGGCTACTAAGCCCCTTTTCCTAGAGAACTGCCAGGACTGGCCCACCATCAACTCAGAAGTCTGTTCCTTTACTTCAAGGGGAGACAGACTGTGCTACAATTCAAGTTTGTTGGGGCATAGACCAAGCCATGCTCCATGTGGGACCATTTATCCACTCTCCCTTTCTGCCTATGCCAAGCTGCTTCCCATACAATTCTCTTGAAAATATTCCTCACAACAAAATGCCTCAACATGAATCAGTCACAGGTTCTGTCCCCAGGAACCCTGAGATGAGACAGCAGATTTCAGAGGTAGACAATTTCTGAGTTTGTATCTACATTTCCCTCATTACTACCTATGTGACTTTAGATGAGGTAGGTAAGCTACCTGGATCTATTTTCTAGCTGGTAGCTTCTATATGCTCAGCAGAGCTAATAATGCCCACAACCCCCACTCAAGGGCTTCTTGTGGAGTTAAAGGGATACCATGCAGTATAAAAGTCTCCAGGGCAGTGCCTAGAGAGGGTGGCATGAACCGTTCAGAGATCCTTCAAATTCATTAGCTTGTCCTCTGGCCTATATTCACGCTTCTCCTGCAGTCTGTTCTCTTTATGAGGGCTCTGCAAGTGTCTCACACTAGCCTACCTCATCAGTGACTGGAAGTTAGAAATATTTTTTTCAAGTGGTGGAGTACTTGGCAGAACATGGGGTGCAGGCATAAAGCAGGATGAGACTTAATTATACAATTGAACTTTGAAGGATCCTAGGACCGTGTCTTGCAGTTCGGAGACTAGTACGGATGGGTGTTCTAGCCTGGGGCTTTCCCTGGACTTTCCCATCTCGTAGCCTCACGGTGAACTTGAAGAACTTGGAATTGGCAACCTGGGTTCTTTCCAAGTCTCGAAAGACTATAAACAAGCAGGCAAAACAAAACAAGTGTACAAACATAAACAGATGAAAGTCAAAACAAGCTCAGGAACCTGGCTGGTCTTTACCAAAAGTCCCTGCTTGTTAGAGGTGATATTCTGTGTCATACCCTTCTAGTGGCCTCTGACTGGCTCATTTTAAAAGCCCTCATTTTCCCAGCACTTAACACCAGCTGCTCCTTGGTGAGTTTTTTTGTTTCTCTCTTCTCACAACTCCTTAAGTACAGTGACTTGGTGAATCCTGTCCACAGCTCTAGCTCCAATACAGAGTAGCTCCTCAATAATATTTTGGTCTTGAAGCTACCAGGATGGTCGCACATCTGGTGAGGATTTGGAAATATTGACAGCCACATCAATCAAGGCTGAGCCTTCCTGTGGTACAGGCAATCCGAGCCTGGGTATTTATCCACAGACACGCAAACGTTTTTGCCAAAAGTTAGGTACTGGAATGTTCACTCTAGTGCTTTTTGTAACATCCATGACTTGAGAGCCACCCCAACATTCAGCAAAACAGAATGGATAAATAAATTGTGGTATATTAATACAAAGAAATATTACATGTCAGTGAGAACTAGTTATCTTCAATTACAGACAAAAACATGGATGGATTTCAATAACATTAAGTTAGGAACCAGACACAAGAAAGCACATTTTCTGATTGTATTTACATAAAACACAAAACAGGGCAAAATTGAACTGGGTGTTAGAAGTCCTGGTGAATAAATGGTGTTGTGTCTGGAGGGAGTGGAGGGGGCAGTGAGTTTGCTCATTCTGTTTAATTTCTTTAGCTTAAAAAAAAAAAAAAAAAAAAAAAAAAAAAAAAAAAAAAAAAAAAAAAAAAAAAAAAAAAGCAAGGGGCGGTGCTGGGGTCCCCGAGCCAGCCAGCCTCACCCTGTTTGTCTGGAGCGGTGCCAGGTCTGTGAGGGTGCAATCGGGGTGCCAGAGACTCCATGGAGGAACACAGACAGGCGCTGCCCAGCTTCTGGGACGGAAGTGCCAGGGTGCAGAGCGGGTGAGCTGTGCCACCTGAGCTGGTAGCAGCTGGCCCCCCGGGGCGCCCTTGCTTAGGTCAGGGCGGGGAGCGCACCGCTCCTGGTCGCGGCCTAGGGTCGGCCCTCTCTGGGCAAGGTTCTGGAGTGGCTGCGGGGCTCTCAGAGCCGCAGCGCGGTGTAGGAGCTTAAGGCCGTAGCTGGCAAGGGGCTCCGCTGTCGCCAGAAGCCTGGGCCTGGGCCGCGGGCAGTGCGGGGTGGGGGAGGGCGCTTGTCCTGGAATAACCCGGGGAGGAAGGGCGGATCGCGGGCGATGGGCCCGGGACAGCCGGGAGGGCGGGAGACAGGGCCCCGCCGGGGTCCAGAGGGTGAGCGCCCCGCGGGTGCGGCGCCTGGTGGTGCAGGGAGAGTCTCCCTGAGCGGAGACCCTGGGCACGGGGAAGAGTGTGCGCATGCTTGCTGTGTCTGGGCGTGTGTCTCTGTGTGTGTAGAGGGTCGCACATGAGAGTCCTGGCCTCGGAGAACGAATGGTACAGAGAGACCTTGGAAAACTGAGAGCCCAGGAATGCAGGAGCAGAAAGAGCACCCCCGGGGTCCTGGCCAGAGACAGGGTTGGGGGAGAGAATGACCTGTGGGCACATGGTCCTGACATTTAATGTGCGAGTGTCCTCTGTACTAGCTTAGGACCTGACCTACCAGTGGCTCAGCTGGGTTGATGGCTTCCTACTCTTGAGGACTTCCACTGCCCACAGTTTGCCTGTCACCAGGCCCTGACACTGCTCTGCGCAGGAGCGGGAAGGGACCCCGAAGTCTTGGGGGGCTCTGTGGAGGGTATGCTTTCACCTCCAGCTGCTCTGTCTGTGCACCAGGGAGGGGTCTGAGGACTGGAGTCCGCTGAAAGGCAGGAGGACGGAGGGAGGTCTCTTTCCTCTGCCCAACTTCATCACAGAGGAGGGAATCTGGATTTCCTGGAGGATTTTAATTTTAACTGTGCAGCCAGTAACAACTTCCAAGAACAGCAAGGACTTGAAGGAAACTATAGAAACTGGAGGTTAACACCAAAAGCGTCTCAGACTTTTCTCCGGGGTCACATTCATACCAGTAACCTATGAGTGTTGCCCCCTTGGGGTAGGGTTTACCAATACATCTCTTCCATTTTTATGCATTTCCTTCATTTAGTTCTATATTTACTTGGTCAAAGAAACACCTGTATCAGATACTCAGATTTTCACTTTAATTGCAAGTTAAAAAGAGAAAGGAAGCGTGCTGGGGTATTGCTTAGAAGCTATTATAAAAGGCACCGGGTTGGTATTGGAGAGACCTGGAACCTTGATCTGCTGCTAATTTGTTGGTTAAGAGAAGGTATTTTTGTGCTTCTGTTTCTTACGCTGTGTCACCACAGGTGACCCTGTAGCTCAAAGTTCCTGGGAGGGGGCGGTTTAAAATTTTTTATTCAATTCAATTTTCATTGAGTTTGACATTTAATGCATTCCTTTTTAAAGGTGGGAACTAAAGGTCTTGAGCAAATATTTCCTTTTCCTAAATTACCTTGATTCTTTTTTTTTTTTTTTGTCTTTTTGAGACAGGGTCTTGCTATGCAGTTCAGGCTGGCCTTGAGCTCACTTTTGTAGCCCAGGCTGGTCTTGAGCTTGCACCGATCTCCCTGCCTCAGCCTCCCATGAGCTGGGATTACAGGCTTGTGCCCCCACACCAGGCCTACCTTGATTCTTTCATAATGCTCCAAGTATACTACTGCTAATGTTTAGCAGGCTTTGTGTTCTGCTTGTGCCATTTGCAAATATAGCAAGGATTACAGTGGAGGAAAGGGAGGAATGGCTGCAGGATTTTTGGACCAGACAATCTCACACTTCTTTTTTCATTTTCACTCTCATTAGCACACAACTTTTAAAAGTTGGCCTGAGGACAGCAACACTTTCACACATCCATACTAAAATCCATGCTAATCTTTCCCAGGGGATATCATTCAGACTGCATTGACATTCTAATAAAATACTGGCGAAGACACAATCACAGCTTCCCTGCAATGCATAATTAAACTAGCACTATGTGCTTGCTTATGGTTTAGATAATGGCTTCTTTACATATTGTTGGTTATGAAATTTCAGGGTGTTCTTTCCTATTAATAGAACATTTTAAAACTGCACATGGAAGCAAAGTGGATGATAATCTTCGTTTGTCATTGCTAGGCAGGCAACAGAACCTGTTTGCTTTCGGAATGGGTTGGGACGGTATTTAACATATTCAAAATTCCCCTGTATTTTTCTGTCTGTAGCTGAGATCTATCAGTTTTAAATCACTGGCACAGATTCACACTTGTTTGGAGGCAGTTTGAGTCTATTATGCACAACATTTTGGAAAATATTAACTATTTTTTGAGAGACTTAAAACAGGAGAATTTGCATTAGATAATGAAATTCAGAACTGTTTTTCTCCTCTTTTATTTGAAAATGTTTTATATTTATAAAGCTACTCTGATTTAGCACTGCCATTGATAGCTCCCAACAGAAATATTGTATATTTTTAGTTCTTTCACTTTGCTTTTAGGTAATGGTTACTGCATGCCTGATGCTCTTTAGGCTATGAATTAATCCATAGTTAAACTGAAAATTTCATCATTGCTAGTTTTTGTTTTATGGCCAAGAAGATCTGAAATTTTGATAAAGCAGCTGGAGAAGAAGAGTGGGTTCCTTTGTGGATTCCTATACATTTTAGGTGAAGCTTGGATAACTGGGCACCATCCCCAATGATATAATGAGGCCATTCATAGCAGTGCCCTTGGATGTACTCACTCAGGAGACATAATGTTATCGAAACTGTCCTTGTGACATTAATAATCTCCTATTAAAGAATGAGGGCTGAGTCACAGGGTGCTTCGGAGAGTGAGTGAAGGACTTGGAAGGACCGCATCATTTATTTGAGCTCAAGGCATCTAATCATCATTCACTCACTCGGGAGCCCTGAAATAGGTTTATCTTAAAGAAGGAGAGCAGATCCTTGGCACACAGGTCAATGAGTAGGGCAAGGGTTGTGCCAAGAAGGATGTTCTCCTACAAATGGAAACCTAGTGTTTGCATTTGAATGAGCTTGGTATATTAGTTGATTACTCTCAGCCAGAAGGAAACTGAAGGGTCCTCCCCACTCAGAGCTACAAATCAGACACAAAAGAATCACTGCTCAGTGTCTGCAGAGCTTCCATGCTCACTAGAGCCTACGAGTACTTCTGTTAGAGTTCTTAAAGTTAGAAAACGATGCTCATTTTTTTCCTTTTATTTTTCTAAGAGTTTTAAATAAAGCTTCCCCAACCCTAGAAAATGGCACCCTGTTTTGGCTGTATTAATGAAAATAAGGTCTGAGACACGGGAAGCTGTGCAAAGTCAATCGTGTTCACAGAAAATGCAACTCAGATGAGTGTGACAGAGCAATGGGCTGTTAACGCACTGGACTTTTCCCTTTGTTTTACAGTGAGACCTGCTGACCCGTGGGACCTTCAGTATCTTAAGTATGGTTTCTGGCTCCCTACCAGTTGTTTTAATTAGGCAAAGTAGGCTGCAGTGACAAACAGGTTTGCAAATAACGACACCAAAGAACAGTCCAAAGTTGCTCTTGGCTGAGGTGCAGAGGTGACTATTCTTCATCCTGTAGTTTTTCTGGGACACTGGCTTGTCCTGTCTTGGGCTCCTCTGTCTCCTAGCGGTTTACGCTATTTTGTATCTGGATGTAAGTGGAATAAAGCTGGGTGCAGGGGCACCACCATATTAAAAGATTAGACCTTAATGTGGCTATCTACCTTTTGTTTCCCTTCTCTGGGCTGGAACTCAGGTAACCCCATTTTTTTTTTTTTTCTTCCCTCCAAGAAAGCTTATGGCATACAGCCTAAATGTACCCACACAAGAAGAGGAAATAGGACCACACCTCCCGAACTCCTACATGCTTGTATTACAACAGGTTATGTTTGTTAGTGCCTACTAAATGTTAAAGGCTTCACGTAGCTTTTTTACTCAATCCTTTTAACAATCCTGTGAGGTAAGGGACATCATTACCTTTTTTTCAGTGGTGAAATTGAGGTACTCCAAGATCAGAATGCCTGTACAAAACCAAACAACAAATGGCCAGAATTCACACTTACATTGCTTGCCGTGGATGGGGAGGCAAAGCCAAGATCAGAAGTATCTTCCCCACTTTTGCAAAGAACTAAGTAAATGCTTCTCCTTCAAGTCTGGTAGAAGAGTTGGTGGAGGAAGGTGATTACATCACCTTAAGTCTGTTCTAAAATTCTCCATTTGCAGCAGAGTTCTGCTTTTAACAATGCTTGATTCTGTGAGAGACACTAGCCCTTTTTTGCAGCCAGCAGAGTAACAGAAAGCAACTTCTAACAGCCTGGCTGGTACGGTAAGGTAGCAATTGTATTTAAATTTCAGTATCAGTAACACTGGCTGGAACCACCTAAAGCAAAGGAAGGAAGGGGTATCAGGGTACATTTTCACTCTCTCAACTGCCCACAGGGCTAGAAATGGAAAGTTTTATGTGACAGTTTATTTTTACAACTTGAAATTTTCCTCTACTTTGAAAATTAAGACAGCTTAAGAAAGCCTTATATTTGGGCAGCAAATTTACGAAGTAAAAAAAATGGAGCTTTTCATGGTATCATAAGTTCACCTACACTGTACATAAATCTATGGCTCAGAATGCTTTGCATTTAAGGTTTATTATAGAGCAAGGGTACTATAAGCAACTTAACTTTGAATTTTATAGTTTTTGAAAGCAGATAGCTGCTCTAGTGCTCCTGTAATCAATTTCTTTTTATAGCAATGATTTATCTTGAAAACAACAACAATGAAAAATCATGGTGTGAAAAGCTTCAAGTTTTGTACTTCCTGGATGTTGAAAATTGGAAACATCCATTTCTAATTAAGGCAACAATTTGAAATTTAAGATTTAAAAGTTATTTTAAAGAGAATCAATATTTTGGGTGGTCATTTTCAGTGCAGAAGGATGCGTTCCTATCTATAAGCTATGAAATTCAATTAATCAAAATGTCATTGAAATGAGACTGAAAGCACTTTTTTTTTTTTTTTTAAAATCTGCTCTTCTAAACTTCCTCAGGCAGCTCTGTTTATCCTGACCTGGCAAGGCTGCTGTATTTCAATTCAGGGCTTCTTTTGCATACAGAAGTACAGACTTGCTGAGCTGAGCCAAATCTGTCTATCCAATTACTGGGTAAGAGAGCTGACTGTAGCTTTCGACAAAACCTGTAATCTGTAAAACTCTATAGTATCAGTGACAGCCTAATGAAAGGGAAGGGCCAATAGAGTGTATATGTTACTCAAGTGATACACAGATGCATGGCTCACTCTACAAATAGCCCACTTCAAATCTAACACCAAAGAGCAACAGGATACATAGGGCCTTGACAAAATTTCGTGTGCTGTGTCCACCATAATTTTAGGTTGAATGTCTTTACAAAGGAAAATTTCTCAGCAATATATTGCAAATCACTTAGCTGAATACTAGCAAAAGAGCTTTTATTGCAAATAAAAATCTGATTTAGCAACTCATTCTCAATAGCTGTTTTTGTGACTTTGTGACATTTGCTGAATGATGTTTTGCTAAAATTTTCATTGTATGTAAAGAAAGTCAGACCAAGAGTGATATCTGATTATGTTTTGTTGTATACAAATAATCTGAATTTAAAATAAAAAGTTAAGCTCTATAAAAACATAATATCATCTAAAAGAAGCTACATACAGAAAAATCATACAGATGGCATGATAACAGTTAAAGGCAGGCAAAGTTTATTTGTCATGCTAGAGACTGAAAGAAGACATATCTTTAGGGAAGAAGGAAGACAGAGAGGTTGGAGGGCTGAAACAGTGAATTTTTCAGGTGCTTGTAATGCCCTATTCCTTAATCTAAGTTCTAGGTACACTGGTATCTTTATCTTGTGATAGTTCATTCCCCTGTCCACTCATAATTTGTGCATGTTGAAGTATATGTGTACTAGGCCAATGTAAAAAGTTAAAAATCCTTACTCTGCATAATGCAATATTATTTTACTAAATACATTTATGTGTTCATGATATTCAAGAATGGCTTTATAGCTGTAAAAGAGCTAGAAAAAGTTTCATTAAGAACAGAAATTCAGATTATTTTCCTTTTAAAAAAACACAAATGCGTGGAAAAATTAAATTGATTTAATTTGTATTGGATTGCAGTAAGAAATTAAATTCTTTTTCCTTATTCATGGCAGTACAGGCAAGAACAAAATCAGGGCAGGGTATATTCAACAAGATATTTTAATTCATGTTATCAGTATATCTTATAAGAAACCCAAAACCTCTGTAAGTGAGGTCTTTGCTGGGTCCAGCATTTTCAGTAATGAAGTTCCACAACTATTATCATGATCATCTAGTAATCAATACCCAGGATATCTACTCCAGTAGAAATAAAAGCCTTCGTAAAATGTTTCCATTTATAGTTCCTTTTTTTTTTCCTTGATGGAGGTGAGAGTAGATAATAGATAACTTAGTAAATGTACATTTCGATGGCCAAGCAGCCATATACTTACCAACAAATTCTGCTTTAATTTTGATTTGTTTTCAGATGCAACAATGTCAAAAGCTTAATGTTAATTCACCCTCATTCCATAACAGGATGGCAAGTAACTTAATGCTCTTATTCATTCTACCAACATTTATTGCCATCCCAGTGGGAAATAAAGATGCAGAAAACACAACTAAGGCCCTCCAAGAAAGAGCTTAAAGTCTGCAAGAATTATTAATGATGTACTTGAAAAATGTATATTTTAAAGCACCTAAAATGTGCCAAGCCTATTGTCAGTTCTGAGGAGCTTGGGGACAAGAACATCAAAAAAGATCTTTTCTTCATAGGGATTTGCATTCTGCTGGGACAAGACCAAGAAAACGCTTTTGTCTTGTTTATGTGGCAGTCTCACTACCCAGTCCAGGTTGGCCTTGCACCTATTATGCAGTTCAGGCTGGCCTTGAACTTGAGATTCTTTTGCCTCACTCTCTCAAGTGCTATCGTAACAGACGTGTCTTCACACTTGAGATCTTCCAATATAAATGTTTAAAAGTATACAGTAAAAGTATGTTTCTAGTACCCAGGATATAGCTCAATTTTCCTTTTTCATATAGTCTGACAATCTTTGCCTTTGCATTAGGCAGTTACATTTAGTTCAGTAAACTTTTCTTTCTTTCTTTCTTTCTTTCTTTCTTTCTTTCTTTCTTTCCTTCTTTCTTCTTTTTTCTTTCTTTTTTGCTGCATTTTAGGACAGAGTCTACAGAATCAACAGGATGTCACTATGAGTATTCCAGGAGGTAGCTTTATTTTTTATTTTTATTTATTTCATGGTACCAGAGATTGAACTCAGGACCTTGCTCTTGCCAGGCAAGCACTTATTCCACTGAGATATTTCCCTGGTCCCTACCAGGAGTAGGTCGGACTCGGTGACTCTCGTGTTTGCAGCCTCCCAAGTGCTGGGATTACAGGTGTGCACCACCACGCACAGTCTCAATCACTGTCTCAGCATGCCCGATGTGCAAGTCTAGTGTGACACACCAGGGACTGAAACCTGGCCGCTGCACTCTGCCCAAGCAGGCAGTTAGTCTGCTGAGCTATCAGGCCGGCCTAGTTCAGTTACATTTTCCATTGGTGCACATTTCCTATAAACCAGGATACTCTCCCAGTTATGCACAATTCCATCACCATAACCAGACAATTATCATTGTTTTATCCCTATATGATCTCCCGATTTTAACCAAGCTTTCTCAGCTGTCTCAGTAATATCTATCATACAGAGCAGAAGTGTTATTAATATTGTGTTTTGATATTAGTTTTCAAGTTTCTTCAGTCTGGAATGATTTTTAAGCTATTTTTGATTTTCTAGAACTTGACACCTAAAAAAAGGTTAAAGACCAGTTATTTTGTAAAATTATTCTTTATTATTTTTCTAATATTTGCTCATATGGTTTAGATTATTCATATTTGGCAAAAATAGCGTGGAGCTGGTGCTCTGTTTTTCTTATTGTGTTACAGACACATGATTTCCTCTGTTCTGTTATTGGTGATGTTTACATTGGTCACTTGGTCATGATGGTGCCTTCCAGGCTTCTCCGATGCAAAGTTAATTTTCTCTTTCATAATTCATAAGTATCCTAGGTGAATGTCCTCTGGAACCAAGCACATATCCAGTTCCTCATAAACTTGGAACTTCGTCATTTATTTGCATCAGCATGAACTCATGGTTTCCAGTTTCAGACAATAAATTATAATCAATTGTGATGGTTATTCATTTTGCATTTGAATTTATTTTGCTGGCCTTCCAGGTTGTTTCTGGGTTGTTCTGAGATTTCCACATATTTCTGTGAGTACTTTCTTGACTGTTAGGACAAAAAACCTTTTAAGTTCAGCTGTTTCTCGGGAACCATCTCGCACTCAGCGCCTTCTCTCTTTTCTCCAGTGAACGTCTTTCTGTTCCTCTTGCCCCTCACGTGCCCTGTCTCTCCTCTGGGCATCCATCTTTGCCTTGCTGTCAGTTATTACTCGCATGTTTTCCATTGCCAGTGATTTTTTTTGGTTGTTGTTTCTTCATGTAGCTCTGACATTCCACTTGGCTTTATTTCCTACAGCCTGAAGATATCCTACAGATATCTTCATTTAACATATCTTGTAGAGCAGATCTGATGGTGGTAAATTCTCTCAGCATCTGTTCATCTTGAAATATTTTTAGTTTGCCTTCATTTTTGAAAGATATTTTTGCTAGATATATAATCCATGGGTGACAGCTTTTTCCTCTCAGCACTTTGTAAATGTCACAGCATTGTTTTCTGGCTTGTATTGTTTCTGGTGGGAAGTTAGAGGTAGTTCTTTTTGTCTTGGTTTTAATATTAGATTACGAAGCATTAGAATGGCATCTTCTGTGTTGCTTACTTTAAGAAAGAACACTTGCTATTAATTGAGATTTTGGGGCTGGGAGTATTTCTTTTTCTTTCAACATTAAAATCATTTCAGCCGTTAATTCTCACGAAATTTATTTTGTGTTGATCTCTCCACCTCTTCAGGATCCTATTGGCACATGGAAAGGTCTGGGTGACATTTTCTACCAGTCCCTGATGGGCCAGGACTCCAGGAACTCTTAATTCTGTGTCCCTCTAGAGCCGTGGTTCTCAACCTGTGGGTCGCGACCCCGGCGGGAGTCGAATGACCAAAACACAGTGGTTGCCTAAAGCCATCGGAAAATACATACTTCCGATGGCTTTAGCTGCTGAGAAGTCGCGCTTCCATCTGCAGCAGCACTATTCAGCTGGAACGCACGCCGTTATGGATGCGCGTACTGTTGCAAAATATTGCACTGTTGTTTACTGTTATGTTACTGTAGGTATATTTAGACCAATGCTATGCCATGGTGAAATGTTATTTATTGGAATTAGTAATATACATTTCTCAACATGTAAATATTGTTTTGTGATTAATCACTATGTTTAAATTATGTTTGATATATAGCAATGAGAATACATAATGCATATCAGGTATTTACATTCCGAATCATAACTGTAGCAAAATTACAAGCCGGGCGTGGTGGCTCACGCCTGTAATCCCAGCACTCGGGAGGCTGAGGCAGGAGGA